>JADQWA010001076.1:0-261299 GCA_018344505.1 Nebria ingens riversi
ATATATATATATATATATATATATATATTTATTTATTTTGGTTACATTATCATAAACCTTTTTAAATATTCATATTCTATCCCTAAATAAAAAGTAGTTTATTTTTATTAATAATTTTGAATATTTACATAAAGTAAAAATTGAAATACATTTCTTATATATGTGCTACATATATTTTCAATAAACAAATAAAAAGCTTTTATTTATATAAAAATGGCATTGACTATTAAAAATAAAATACGCGCAAGTTTAGATATATTAAAAACTGAAACTCAAGGTACTAAAAAATAATATAAAATCTAATATAATCTAAATTAACCTATAAATATTTACAGATTTGATACATTTATATAATAATTGTACAGAATTAACATATGCCCCTAGTCCGTTGGTATTTTATCGAGATTATGTTTCGAAAAATATTCCAGTTTTAATAAAAGGTGGCATTAAAGATTGGCCAGCCGTCGAAAAATGGAATAAAACCTATTTTAGGTTAGACTTTCGTTTTAAATGTCTTTAATTTTTTTTTTATATTACTTTATTTTAGGGATACTCTCCCAGAAAAATTGGTGACGGTATCAGTTACACCAAATGGATATGCTGATGGTATTTTACAACAAAATGGACAAGAGGTTTTTATGATGCCCGAAGAAAAATTGATGAAAATGTCTGAATTTTTAAATTTATTAGATAATCCGCAGTAAGTAGTAAATTTATATTTAAAACTTATTTTGTATGATATATGCGTATTTAATCAATTTAGACACGCTTGATTTTGAATTTAATAAACATGGATTACATAGTTCTGGGGGTGAGATCTTGAATTATTTAAACTTATTACGTGCCCCACAAAAATGTGCAATTAAGTTTTAAAAAACATATGTGTTGTGTTTGATAATTTCTTAATAGACATAATGAATTTAGAGAAAATTATGTATGTTATATACAAAAACAAAATTCAAATTTAACTGATGATTTTGCCGAATTAATGATCGATATTAAACCGACTGTTGATTGGGCTTCGGAAGCTTTTAATAAATCACCAGACGCCATAAATTTGTGGATGGGCGATAACAGAGCGATTACAAGTAGTAAGTTTTACTATACTATAAACTACACTTAAATAAGGTAATAACTAATAATTTAAAAATTTATTAGTGCATAAAGACCATTACGAAAACATCTATTGCGTTATAGATGGTTACAAAAATTTCATTTTAATACCACCAACTGATTTAAATAATGTACCATATAAACAATACCCGGTTGCTACATTTAAGAACGTGACTCCAGATACATATACTGTTGATTTAAATACTTCTAATGATCTTCATGTTCCTTGGATCGCTATAGATCCTTTACATCCTGATTTAGAGACGTATCCTGAATTTAGTCACGCGAGTGTTTATAACATTCGCGTCGAAAAAGGGGATTGTTTATATTTACCTAGTCTATGGTTTCATCATGTAGAACAAAGTCATGGTTGTATTGCTGTTAATTATTGGTATGACATGGATTTTGATGTAAAATGGTGTTATTTTAAAATGCTAGAACAATTGTGTTTGAATAAATAATTGTGTAAACCTATAATCGATGATTTTACTGTCTCATATGAGGTAATACTAACTATATTGTAATCGTTCTCGTCCTTTTAACGACATACCTTTAGTTTTTCCCTGACATGAGTCGATATATGGAATGACACTGTTTGTGTGAAACTATAAACTTATGATTAATATATGGCTCGCAAAAAATCCTTCTGCATATTTTGTATTTTATTATCCTTCCTGTCTAAACTGACATACCTACTATTACTATTCATAAGAAAGTCCACTGCGAGGATGAACTGCAAATGTTTTATATTAGAACTTAGACGGCAGCAAGATGTAAATACATAAATATTATAGTTATCGTTTTGTTTGATGCAGTCCACAATAAAATTTTAAATCACATAATTCAAAGAATACACATTGAGAGAATCATAGTCATAAAATAACAGGTGTATCGTGAATTATTTATCAAATCTATACAATTATAAATAAATCCAGATATCTTACAAATGAATCTGAATCAATTTATTTATAAACATATTAACTGAAACGATTTTATTTCCTATACAAGACGATTATAATCCAAGAAATATTATAATGTGTTTTTAAACATGTATCGATAAAAGATTTTAAAAGTTTTTCATGTTATAGTGACTTAGCGATATGATAAAGAATATAGCATGATACGTACTACACCTAGAGAGAGGTATACTATTATACTTATTTCGCTAACGGTTTTCATTATTTTTTAAACACCCTACGGCCTTCCTAACTTTGTATTACTAACAAGAAGTACATTAGATCTAGTTATCTTGCGAAATAATAGTATAATTTTTTATTTATATATAAAAAAAAGTCATCATTATTAAGTGCGTACACACATTAATAAATAATAATTTTACTCAATTGCATTCATATTGGTTGGGATGTTATTAGTATTAGGATATTGAATGGCTTCAGTGGAAAAAGTGTGTAACTGTTCAAGCCTTAATATATTTTTAAATAAGGTTGGCAAGTCTAAATAAGCGGTAGCATATGAAATAATGAGTAGCTAGTAGCTGTACGAAGAATAAATTACTTGGAACATCATTCGTACTTAATATTAATTTGTTTATAATTGCATTCTATGGTTTGTTCTATCGTGTGCACTTGTTTTCTCGTAGATTTTTTCTTTCTTCTATGCTCTGCTTGCTTCCGATGTTTTTGATGCATAAAGCATGACGGTATGCTTACCGTTCTGTGTCGAAATGATGCCAGTGCTAGTCGTCGTCTCACATTGTGGACTTACTAGCTAAAACAATTACTAATTGCTTTGCTTGCTTCTATTCTATGTTATGCACATCTTCTCATGTTTACTTAAATTTACGTTAAATTTTAATTTATAAAATATTATTACAATATTAGCATTTATTAAATAAAACATCTGCAGTGTCCCGCACTGGACGCAGTAGGTATATTTTGTTTAGATAGGAAGGATATTAAAATACAAATGAAAATAGAATGATCCATTATGCTATTATTATAGCTGGAAAGTTTTCATTTTCAAATAAATTAAATACGTTACTAACTTTTAAAGCACTTTCTTACTCAATTTATTTTTAATAATATTGATGTAAAATATCAAACCATAAATAATGTTAGTCTATTTTGTTTTCATATTAATATATTGACAAGCATGAGTACAATACTTTCTTATATGAATTCGTATAAGAAAGGAAGAATCAATTATAACATAAATATTGAATGAAATTGTTATTGTTTCTAACGTTGGTAAACAGATATAATTTGGAAAAGTACAAAAAGGTGTTAAAATAATTTCGAGTTTAATATAGAAACTGAGTGTTGTGGAAACAGCAAATAAAACAAAAGTAGTCATTGTTTTTAGTATAATTTTAGTTTTTGTTACGGTCTACATAATCATTGACGTGAACTAAAATAACATTTCTTTGTTTATATCCTCCGCTTCTTTCTTTTTAACGATTTTATGCTATTTGGTTAGTGAAACATGAAAAACCACATACCCAGCAGTTATTTTTGTATTTATATTATATTCATAATTTCAAAATGCTTTTAAAAGTATTCATTTGTGTCGTGCCTCTTATCTGGAAACATATAGGGACTGTCCAATTTGCTCATTTACATGCTTAACAAATATTTTGAGCGTTTATATTCAATTCATTTCGATAACAATTTTAATAATTTATAAATAACCCATAGGTACGTACATCTATTCAACAAACGATTATGGAAAGATGAATTATTACAAGATAGTGACTGAACTAGATGGTAATTCGCGCACCGGATCGCATCGCAGTCATTTCAAGTTCATTACCGTCACTTGATGAAATCCGGAAATAGTCAAGGTTTCCGTTTCTTTCATTTCTCTCACATACATACACACACATCATACTTAGTGTGAAATCCAGTCATTCATCGGAACAGTGCACCCAACTGGGGAACAGGTGCCCCCACCTGCCCCTTCCGTTTCAACGTCTCTGTGTGACAAGTCGTCGTCGTCGTATATAATTCCGATACTTAGCACTGTATTGCAAATAGTTTGTCACCGAAGAACACGAACGAAAAAAAAAAGTAATGGGAATCAGTTTCAAATGAATCATAACTTTTACAGGCTCACCTGTCTTATCCATCTTAGGGCTTCAGATGGGGCATATATAAAATATTTAGAAAAGGTTGACTAATACGAATAGATAATATTATGTTAGCTAGGCCCTTATAGGGCAGTAAATACAGAATAACAGTTACTTAATCGAATGCAGGTATTAATTATGATTATCAACATTTAACACTTGTATTCAGATGAGTTTATGGCGGTTTTAAAAAACCATATGTCCAAACTACCGTTGATGCCCGCATTGATCAATCAACAGGTTAACATTCATTTCCATAAAAATGAACACGTACTTGTCTAATAACGGATACGTTGATAATCGTATCCGGTTTATCTTCACTAGCATATATTATAATATATTTTCGAAACTAACCAATATTTATTGAAAAAAAAAACACACACAATTAGTACAAACTGTAACATGAATTAATTAATTAAATAAATGTATGGACTTAAATTCTGTATGAGTTTTTGTTCTGAAATGAAATCCTTTTTCCTTTATTTATATTTTCAGGCTCCTGAAAAGTAGGTATTACTTGATATTGCTATTATTTTCTTTGAAGCGCCATCGATTATCTGCGCCAAAATAATAATAACAATGATTTATTTATGCATTATTCGATCTCGATATTTTAATGGAAATACAATTTAAAAATGTTGTATTTTATTATCCAAAAACACTGCAGCTGCTTTTTGAAAGTAAATATAGAAAAACTTGGTGACTACCTATGTATGTATGTACGAGTACTACTACTTATGTTATTGGTCTCCTATGTCATGTGGTTGTTTTGTTAGAGGGATGACAAGTAAAAGTTATTTTAAATAATATACCTAGTACAAATACATAACAATACATACATAGATATACTATGCTTATTCTGTTACTCTTATGTGTTGGTATGATGGCAATCATTTCACATGCGGTTGTCTAATGTCTAATCCGTGCATGTATTGTATTGTATACCTACTGTCATCGTAATGGTAATTGTTTTTGCGGTATGCTTGAGTGACTGCACGCGGTTTACCATTATTAACAATATTCCTAAACCGTGTCGGTTATGCAGAGACTAAGAATACATAAGTGCAGAATATCAAGCATCTTTTCTATTGTCCTTAAAATACAGTTTATATTATGACAAGCAAGCGACTTATATTTGATACAAACTTACACTTTCAATTTTAGATCATCTTCCATAGATTTAAGAAAATTGCTTCTCTGCTATAGGAAACAATGGTGCCGTTCTGCGTTCTGTGTTCTGCGTTGGCGTCATTCTTTGCAACAGTATAAAATGAAATAACACTTTAAACATCAAATCTGTGTGTTTTAATAAAATTAAATTACCGTGCTTCCAGTTCTTTTGCACTTCATCCTTCCCTCTTAGAGATTCTTTTCTCTTACTTAAACTGACTGCTAAGGAGGAATTTTAATAATTTATAAATATTCCCCATTCGATAGTTTAACCGAAAACTTCTATACCTAGGTACTTATTTGTAAATTTTAAAAATTAAAACTATACAAAGTTCTGATGTTATTGCTCAATAAAATGTTGTTATGATGGTAACAGCGAGATAACTTAACAACGAGACAAGTAATCTGAATAAAAGCCGCTTTTTGTATACGCAAAATGCGTAACACTTTTTACTTGACGATGTTCAAATAGTGTAACATATTTTTCATATCGATATGAATCTTTCTTGAGTCGGAGGGCGAGAAATGAATATGAATACACCGTGGCTCTGGCCGGGACATTGCCCCTTGCAGAAGGGGACTTTGCTTAGTAGGTACTCCACGGACCACCAGAGCGTGTCTCCTCTTAACAGTCAGTGCAGAGCAGAGCAGAGCAGAAGCAGACACTGAACACTGTGGTTGGTTCTTTACTGTGCTATGCTATGCAATGCTGCTCTTCTATCTACCATTATTAACGTGACTTTTCTTTATAGATTATTTATAACTAACGCATTTTTTCCTACGTCATTTTTCAATTGTTTACTCACTCAACCACGTTTACTATCAAACTGTCTCTTTTAGTACTTTACATTAGATTCTCTTTGTTTATTTTAAGTCAAACATACATACGTACATACATACATGATGCTTACAGTATGTGACCTCGGCGTATTTATTCGAAATTTTTGCTAAACCACACTAATAACTCAAAATAAATATATGCTTCTTGTCTTTTTAATACTACAACCTATAGGTATTAGATATATTTTATGTTCAACGATACTTTACAGGATTAGAATCATTTAGTTACGTACTGATTATTTAAACCTATTCGGTTGATGGATGGATATTGATTATAGTGTGACTGCCGCCATTTAATAAAAAGAAACTGAATGTTTAAGTGTAATATTTAAATAATACCACCAATCAATAAGAAATGTGTATTTCAAATAATATACCTAATCACAATTAACAATCTGATGTTTTTCTAAATAATTAAAATAATAATTACTGCTTCTCTTTATTTTCCACTTCAGCTACCACACGTGTAAAAAGGAGAAAGATTTATTTGATAACATAATAAAGCTTTGGTGTTTAAAATTTCTATGCAAAACTAAAGAAAATGTGACTATTTTCTCAACAATTATATCGTTTTAAAATTGCTCGACCTAATACGTTAGGTATATTAATATTGTCAGCGCATGGACATTTTTATAGGATGTACGACTGTTATAATTATAGATTTGTAAGATACTTATATCTTATTTCTTTTTTGATTGCTTAGCAAAAAGCGAGAACTAGGTGCTCCATTGAACTATTTAAAATATTATTTAGAATTAAAGTATAAATCATAATCAGAATTGCAGCCAAAAGTTAAAAAACATATAAGTAGGTAATTACAATCGACTTTTCGACCTCCCTTATGTTGTCTTCTACTAGAAGACAAAAAAGATGTCGCAACGTCGATTGTAATTACCTATATTTATTATTCCCAATGAATATTTATTTCTAAATTTTGTAGTTAATAACTTGCAATATGCACTTATGTATGTATGTACGTTATTTGACATTACAATGTCTAACGAATCTAAAGTTAATTTGATTTATTTAAAATAATTCAAATGTTTAAAATAGCATTCTATTGAATCAGTGGTAATAAACAAGTTTTTGTGCCCGTGTGTCTTTGTCCACAGGTAACATTAATGTTGTGACGATTATGACATAAAATACATAAATGTACACTAGTTTTTGTCTGCATGCATGTTTGTGTGCATGTGATGCGTTCTTTGATTTACTCTATGAGTTCATAAATTCAAAAATGTACGTCGCTGTCTTGTCATGCTTTGATGATCATCTTGGAGTGTAGCACATTAGCCAGTGACGTACGTTAACCATATTAACAATTTCTAGATATAGAAACAAATCAAACACGTTAAAAAAATGATGTCAATATGTTTTTATTCTACAATTTTAGATGTATTCAGCGCCGCAATCGACGAACCTTATACATACTATGTAGCTTTTAGGGACGCGTAAAAAGTATTTTTGTATTTCGCACTATCAAATTCTAGATTGATCTGAATATAAAATTATAAATCAAATACGAGTTGTTTAAAAAATATAAACAAAGGTGTATTTCAATAGATGCACAATTTTATTTCTAATTTTACTAAGAACAATTTTGATTTCAAATAAAAATACTTTATAGGTGTTTATAGTTTTTAAAATTTCATTCTATTTTCAGTATTAATATTTTAATTGGATAATTAATAATAATTTTGATTTCAAAGTAATAAAAAGCGTTCAGGTATTTAATTTTTTGATGAACATGTTTTAAATTTCAATCAATTTTTTGGCAATCGAAATGTTTTTTGATAACTGTTACTTTCATTGTACTACAGCATGTAGCTTTCTTATTTTAATTATTTTGTCATTAACTTATATAGGTATTATTTCGTTTTACAATAAATCACATAAATAAATAAATAAATGCGCACCAATCTGCACTTAAATAAGCCATCATGATGGTTAGTAATTAGTTAGTTAGTAGTAATCGCGGTTCGACAAACCATCTTTCTTATCAATTTCTATATGGTGGACTTAGAACATTTATGTTCCAGACGTAATTTTCTCAGAATTTTTGGGTAAAGTACGGTTTCGTATAGAGAATCGTGTATAACACACAATTAAAAACAAATAAAAAAATATTTCTAATTTCATAATAATAAAATCCATTCATTACTTTAATAATTCTTACAGTTACTAATGACATTTGAACATTATACGCCACACATAAAATGATAATTAACCCCCACCCGTTTCGTGGTGACTTCTGAACCGTTCCATGGTAATTTTACCTGTGCACGCCAATGCTTTTCTAGCGAGTACAGGTGCAATGTCCTCGACCGCGGTTACATAGCCGGAACATAGGCGACAATCGCCTTTACGACGCCGGCACCAAAGGGCCACAGCGATTTAAAACTTAACCAGGTGTAAACGCAGCAAGGGGGGCAATAGTTGTTATTTCTAAGGGGGGGGTAATGTTACTCAGAGAACCACTACCTGTGGATTCAGTCCGGTATGACTCAGATCACTATTATAAGTTGAACAAGTCGCATCGTAATTTTATATTGTGTTTTTAGTTAATAAAGCAACAACAACAAAAAAGCAAATAGTTTCTATATAAAAACGGAGTTTCGATGGTAAAAGTGATACACGCGGTTCTATATTTATTTATTTAGTAAATTGTTTCTGAATACAGTGAACCCGGAACTAGTTTTTGCACCGTTTTTTTTTTTAAAAAAAAATCTTATATACCTTTGCGAACGCCTCGCGCTTTTTTGCTGGTTGCGGTTCTATGGCGAATACAGGGCCGTACTACTAGCAATGGCACTGGAAGAATTCACGGGGTAATATTTAACGGCCCGTGGTCCTTTAGTGCCATTCCTGGTTTGTGGTCGATGTTGTATCCAATGGATTTTTAAAACACTCCTGGCCAAGGACATCCTAGAAAAGCTATGTGATCCGATAAGTATTATTACATTTTCATATTTTACTTGGTAAACAGGTGGCTAATATCACCTCAAATTATTAATTACCATATGTAATTTACCTACACTCTAATACGAACAAGGCGGGTGAGTTTAGTAATTGTTAGCATTTGCACATTCTGATGTTATTTTTGTACCCAAAACTTTACATTTCCGGGCATAGGGTGTTTATTTATTTTATATACATATGGAGATGTATAAAGAATACAAAAGAAATATTTATTATGGTAATATTAATAATTACCATTTATCGTTCATATACTAGCGGTTCCCAACCGTTGAGTATTTGGGACTCCAGTTATCAAAATTTTCAATTATAAAAACTACGTGAATAATAATATAATCATTTTTTATATTAAAAAAAAAACTTGTACCTATACGTAAACAATATAAAATTTTGGGAAAGTTCGCGACCCTCTTTAAAAGTACCTGTGAACCATCAAGACTCAAGAGGTCGCGACCCACAGGTTGGAAAGGTTGAATTACTATAAGAAATATGTTTTTTTCTTTTTAAATAGGATCACTCTGCATAGTGTAATATTATTTTCAGTATACCTATGTATGTCTCATTTTAATCATGTGGAAATAGTTTTCTCTGCGTCATGTATTCCGAATTCATAGACAAAACAAACCCGTACTAAGATAGTACTAAACTTCAATTCTTTTTAAATTCATTTATAATTATATAAGTTATTTTTTTTTATCAAGTTTAGTCATAATTAAAAATAAGACACTTGATTATTAAATAAGGATAGTTTTACATTAATACAAATATGCAACTTGCAGTACTTTTAGATTGTTTACGGGATGTAATTGATGTACATAAATGATATTTGATGATTTGATATGTATGTCTGTACCTAAATGTTTTTTTTTTGTAAAAGAAAAATGCTAAAGCCTTGAGTTAGATGTGTTGCATTTACGATAAGATTATTTTACAATATGTTGATAATATATCAAAACAATATCAAGTCATAAGAAATAATATTTTTTGTTGATGAATAATTAGTTTTATCAGTCCTCATTTTGTAAACAAGTAAAAAAGAATTTCATCAGTTTTTGGTTATGAGACTAAAAAAGGTATAATAAAAAAAAACTTGTATTTTACTTTCAAACCATGAATCCATTCGTGTGGTATAGTAAAGAAAACAAAAAATTAATTCAACTTTCAAACATGGCGTGATGATCAGCATTCTGACATCTCCGACTATTATTTCTCTAATGTACTAGTACTAGATACGTATACAATAAATATACATACATACATACATACATACAAGTGAAACAATCAAACACACAAAATGTTAGTCCAACTGGGGGTCTAAAGTTAATTTTCGCGGATTTTATTTATAAAAAACTGTTGATTCAAATATTTATCAACGTAATCAAAAAACATGAATGGAATAACGTTTTTTAAAATGATTATTATTTGATGATACGCCTCTTGTAGGTATCAAGGTTATAATTATTTTTCATTATTACATAAAATAACAATTTTTATTATAATCTTGTGCAACTAATCGTATTTTGAACAATATACATACAAACATGAAATTCTGTTCGAAAATTTATGGTATCGTTTTAAATTGATAAAATTGTTTAAAAATTTGCAACCTTCAATCATTTCTATACGTGTTTCCTGTATGTATATATTATTTACCAAATAACACTGAGGTAGTAAACGACCTTTATTTAGTTTTATTGTAATGTTGATACTGACACACGTGACTACAATTATAATTATATATGTTTGAAAAAAAAACATGATTTAATGACAATATCTATGTGGCTATTTTGGTACGGGTCAAATATTTGATATTTCAAAGATAAATCATACATTTATTTATTTCTATTAATATATTTATACTACCTAATAAATAAAACACTACAGTTTTTTTGTTGTTCATTGTTATTGTTGGTTATTATCTACATATAAATATAGTTACTGATAAAGTAATCAATTGTTACCATATATGTATATGGATAATTAAAATATTAAACATTTCTCTAAATTGGAGTTTACTTTCAAAATCTATGTATGTATATTCATACATACCTACTAAAATGTAAACGTTCTTTACGTTATAATTTAATCATTTGCTTAATTCACTTACTGAACGTTTAAACTACGTATAAGAAAGTCCAGTACAGTGCACTGCAGATGTTTGGCAGTGTAGGTAGCAATAATAAAAGACAATGATAGCGGTTATCAATTTGAAAGATACGAAAAATTAAAAGCTATTTATGTACTTTATTTTATTTATCAATGAATAGAAATTGTAAAAAGTAAAAATATTTGTTTAAAAAACAATGTGTTGTTACGTACCCAGACATAACATAGTAATTATCAATAATATTTTTCTAAGAAGAAACTATATATATGTTTGTGGACTTGAGAATACACTCTTAGAAAAAAGTATTTTTGTGAACGACAGGAATATTTTTTCAGTTACTAAAAATTAATTGCCGCAACATATTTTATTAGTGAAAACAAGCAACATTTTTTTAAGAGTGTAAGCCCAGGTCTACACGAACGTATACACTCGTGAGGCGAAATAAAAACAGCATAAATGAGTATACAGTATAATCTTTTACATATATACGTAGGTAGTTAGAAAGGAAATTGACGTAAAATCAACAAACTTGCGTAAAATTTGCTTATTAGGTACAAACATTTGTTTTAGCTAATTAACACGAACGGTTTCGTGTGATTTTAATTAAAAAAATTATTTGACTTTAATTAAAATATCTGCTTAATTGACGGTGTTATCATATAATTACTAATTGTAAATAAATTTGATGTATGAAATAAAGCGCTCGCCATGAGAATCAACTGATTACAAACAAAAGCAATGTTGTTTAATTGGACAATTAAATCAATTTAGAATGTTAATATAGAGCATATAAAAGGTATATTGCAGGGAAATTTGCACATGCACCAGTTTTTGCTAATTTACAATATAAAATGTAAGACCAAGTCTAATTAAGAAGTTAGCAATAATAATGTTTTTACTACTATCGTCTATATTCGAAAAGAGTTCTATATAAGTTAAATAAGATTTTTTTTGATAGTAAAACTTTCTAAAATAATTAAAAACAACTCAATATCTGTTAAAGTTATACGATTTACAATGTAAGTGCAACGAATATTTAAGCTCTACTGCATCATCGTGCATAGAGCGAGCTTAAAAGTACATACATTCAGTACACAACAAAAACAAGCTACAAAATGCAATCACATCACAAATACACCGTATACAAAACAAAATCATTATCAACTGTCGATTTTACACGCTTACTTCGATCTTCGACCGACAAACACGAAGCTATGCTGTGTTAGATTTACCATTGTCTTCAACAAAGATCTATACACTTCTGTTCACATCTGAGATGAAATATGTTTTAAATAAGATACATTCCAATGAATGTAGTCATTTAAATGCTGAACTAATACGAACAACTATATATGTAATATACACATATAATATACGTAATATACCTACATATCCAAAATGTTATATTAACGAAAGAAAACCTCTTTGCAAGCAAGCATGTTCTGTTATAACAAAGGCATGCTATGGAAGCGCAATCGGTGCATTGGTTTAGAAGTTAAACGGTTGCCATTTTGTTCCAATATGGCGGTAAAGGTAATACGACATGTCTGGGGAACGTACAGCGCAATCGCCTGGGATACCATGCGTGGTTCAACTAGCGCACTGCTCTAGCAAGGGGGTTGTACAAACAATTGGAGCATTGGAGCACATAGGGTAATTTTGGAGCTTTTTACACTTTTTGGCAGTGCAATACACTGCAGATGTTTTTATAGACTAAGCAAGAACTTTCAGAATTGACTAATCTGCATGTAACAATGCATTTCGAGGTGAATCAATGTATAGCAGATGCTAGAGGTTCCGCAAGAATCGTCAAACCGTAACCATCAAATACAAGATTGAAGACTCGCTATGTAGTTTAACTATCATCCTTTTCTTGTTCGCTCAGTTATCAACGTTTCTTTTAGCGTTTGTGCTGTATGTACTTTTCTTGCTTCCTCTTCTACCCCTCCTTCCATCTCTTCACGTGCCGCCTATGTGTTCGGTGTGTCGTGTCCAAGGACCGAGTTCCCATCGTTCCGCATCGTTTCACCAACAGCGGATGGATAGAGTTTAAAGTACAGCGACGGCGATACGGTTCGGCCGCTTTTTTACATATAAAGTATTTGATGATTTTTTAAAATTCCCTCATTTATATGCACCTATTCGCGATTCAAATTGTCGCTGTTTGTTAAATCGTCTACACCGGTAAAATATACCTAATTGTAAACAAGCTTCTAGTTTATATTTTATGACAATTTTATTTGAATTTAAATAAACGAAAAAAAAAAAAACTGTAGGCTACTTTATGAAATTTGGTTGTTCTACAATTGCAATAACATTAAATTATGGTTTAAAAATCGCCAATTGCAATATGCAGCTGCAGATTTGTATATAACCATTATTATTTTAGAATGCATGAATGATCAGTAATTCCATTCAAAAACCGGGTTACGGATGGTTACACCTAGGCACCTGTAAAGGTTAACCAGTATATCGAAGTTAGTAACCGTGACATTAGGTTTTGAATTTAGGGTAAAAGTTGCTATATATATGCTTAGTTTGTTCTGAAATTTAAATTTGCCTCAGCGAGCTTAAATGTGCTTTCTGCGTTTTGGCCATTGAAAAATTGTATAAAAATTGCACTATGATTTAATATGTATAAATGCCCCTTTACGAATGTTATTTTAGTGACGCTCTTGGTGTATTGTAGTGTTGCTCGTACCTATCAAAGTAGTGTTGTTGGTACTATCATTATCTGCATTAGAAGTGGTCGTACTTCGTACACAGGTTAACCTGGCTGGGCGCAATTGTTACGTACAGAACCGGCCGACCTGAGTTGAGACATTCTTTGTTTGATGGCCAGTCAAACAATCATTATTATTTGAAATCCTAACTCATTTTATCTATGTACTATATTTGAGAACAATACTTTGTGTAACATTCTTATATAGATTTTCTCAATATAAATTATTATCCTATACCTAAATATTTTATTTATTGAACGTTCCAATACTTGAGTAAGCGAATTAAGCGTGTTACTTTTCTTTCAAATAGAAACCATTTTTTTTAGGTCATATAAAAAATAGTTATTACACTCATAAAAAAGCTTATTATTTGGTTGGTGACAATAAGAACAGTTTAGGTATTTAATTGTAGCAAGAAAATTTAGAAACTTCCATTCTATTTTTTGGAAATGATTATTTATATTTTTTACTGGCCAGATTCAATAATAATTCATTTGACCAATCTTATTTAAATATAGTGAGCATTTCAATTAAAGACGTGACTTTATTAAAATATATTTTAGCTATTTGAATGTCATGTGTTATTAATAGCTTTAAAATGGACATAGAATCAGTAATATAACTTTGCGTCAGTATAGAAGGAAAAAAAAACACCACAGACTTCCGAGTAGTATTGCTTAATAAATTCAATCTGATCATTTCACACGAATTCTCCACCAACTTTGAATCATTTATGATGATTGTATGTTCGCCAACTGTTGTTCGGATTTAAAATCCAACAGTTGCTATTTACTAGAAGAACTGCTGTCATACTTGCTTTTTGTTTTGTTAGAAAATGGTAGTGAGATAAACCGTTAATCTACATTTAAAAAACATATGCCTTGTAGGCCTCAAAATATTTCACAATCTTGCGCACATACATACATATATTTTTTAGTTGCATTGTTCATTTTTTTAATTTGTCCACATCCACCATTTTGTTTTTGGGTAGCGTGTGGTTGTTTTTGTGTCCGACCATGACTGTACCATTGACAATGGAAACTTGGTAATTTTTCAGTCACTGATTACAGGAAATGACGTACATATAATCTTTGTAATCTCGGATACTATGTGTCATCATTCATACTTAATTATTGTTACACAGCGTTTTATTTTCCACATATTACTGAAAGTTAATTCAAATCAATTTTAAGCAGAAATTGTATTTGTATATGAAATATATACATATATATATAGTACGTATATTCATACATACGTATTAATGTATAAATAATACTAGTAGACTAATTAATTATAAACTACTTATAATAGCATAAAATAGTTCATTGTTACATGTATAAAAAGTTCTCAAGACTTCTATTGTTAACTTTGAGAAAATATATAAGTTTCTTTCACGCACTTCAGTTCCTGGCATTCTTCCTCAGTTATGTATCCGTTTGATTCTCACGAGAACATTTTTTTTACAGCCAGTAAAATATGATGTAACTTTTAGAATACATTTTGATACTATGATTTTTTATTGTTGTAATAGTTATTTTTGTATTAATACACGTTTTTGTATCATAAATTGTTTTATAATCACTGTTATATAAACAAATGTATTTCCGTTGGCCTTTGTTAAATTTGTGTGCAATGGCACAATATTTTTAAAATTATACTTGAATTTTAAAATTTATTTAAGTAAACAAATTACTTTAGTTCTACTTCATATTATTTGCAAAGTAATCGTTATTCCTATTGCAGTTATTAGGATATAAAGCAATTTGTATCTGTCGATTCGCATGAGTATAAAAGATACAATCTGAAACCCTTTTGTGTGCGATTGTGAATAGGTACATACATACATACTATATAGTTGTCGATTGATGGATGGATGATACACCAGGAGAAGGCAGTCAAACAAGAATCTACCATGAACTTGGTAATAAGTGAGTGGAGTTGACCGAACGAAGAGTTGTTTCCCGGGATTCAAACTGGTCGTTTCCGGAGTCAACGTCCGCTTTGCGAAAACATTCAAATTAAAAGGATAAAACCAATGATGTCCCTGCTTTAAACACGCAATTTTTTATTTCCTATTGTTGTTTTAATTATTTTATACATCTGTTCTAAATGTAGTAATATTAATAATACAAACCGTATCTTTTATATGTGATGTATACACAAGGAAACGGGAAATATTATTGTTTTTAACACTGTTAACTAATGGCAAATTAATTCAGACATTATATTGCGGTTAATAAATAATATTCGATGGCTTAAGAACACACTAAAGTAATTATCTTTTATGTATTTTAAAATTAAACTGATTTTGTATATGTTTAATATATTATAAATACTGTAAAACCGAATGGGAATGCAACATACGTCGTTAGTTCAGCCTTTTTAAGTGGAAAATTGTTTGAGATATTATAACAAAATAATTAATTTCAGGACCGAAATGTCCAGATGAGAGTGGATGTCTATAAGATAAGTACGCATATTAATTAATTATTAAAATGATTCTCAAATTTAAAATATATTAGACTGTAACTTGAAATAATAATTGTTATACTTTAATTCATTTAACCAATTGAGTTCATCTATAACGAATGGTGTCTGTATTACAAATACTTACAGATATTTAGCTAATGATAGTAGTGGTGTAACTATATTTAACATCCTGTATCCCGAAGAAACCATAATGGAATTTCCAATGTTATTAATTATTTAAATTTGTATATAAATATATGCATGAAAGCGTTAGCAGATACAAATAAATAAACTTATAAAATATATTTGTATGTCTGGCGTTGTTAATGATTGGGTATTACGAATTTAAACCGACACCCACTCAATGTGCCAACATTTTACGGTTTGGTACTTTTAGAGAAGAAGGACGACAACATTTGCTTGTACGGTAAATAAAAATTCTATAGATGAGATTTGAGTAAAATTATTTCTTATACAAATTAATAAATAATTGTTTAAACATCACTTGAGCTTAGCGATAAAAAGGCGTATTTTTTTTTGGCCTTTGTGGTTCGACGAATTCATGTACAAATATTCATTTTATTTTAATATTTACACTATTACACTTGATTGTTTATACAAAAACTTAATAGTACGTACAGATTGAAATTAGATATCTAGTTATGCAATAAGTAGATTGTTAATAATGTTTAGGTAAGTATACCTAATTAAATTATAACAAAATTATTTATTATAATTAGCCCTATTTCTAAGTAAGTACTTACCTAACTAAATTAAAAACTAAAAAGTTATATCAAACCAAACATTAATTTTTCATGGTACATCCGACGAATGTTTGCATCCTCAGGATACTCCTTTTCTTTTTCCGCATTCGGCACAAAATGCGTTTCGCAAAAATGCGAAAAATGACTCCCTAAATCTTCATTCAACAACAAAGAGCGCGGATCTGCTATCGGTATAATATTTTCTATAATACAATTTCAAATCAGCATCACAGAAAATCAATCAATCAATCAAATAAATGAAACCTTGTGCAACATAACGATGCGAGCCATCTTCGACTAAAACATTATAAAACGGCTGCTGATCTTTGCCCGACAACATATGAACATTCATCTGCCCTTGCCAATCGGGCGAAGCAAGACAAACAGGATCCCAATCATAAATCACGCACGTATAAGACAATCGCAAATGACGCATTACCATACCAACCGCAAATTTCAACTCTGCAGTTCTTGGAGCTACTTCCACCTAATAAATAACTATTAACGCAATGCATCGCAACGATTTTTAGCAACGAACCTGCGGATAAATCGGACTTCGAGCGTCTTTGTGATGCGCTTCGTGGTCTTGCAACATTTGCACTATTTGATGGGCCTGCGCCCTTCGCGTGATATCCACTTGTTGGTTCATAAGGAACGCAGTCAATTCGCTAACGTCCATATTGTACAACATGTATAATTTCGCGAGATTCAACATGCAATTTAAGTCTAATGGGTTTATTAATCGGAGCAGCTCTAAAATGCTTCGTAACCGTGTAATGCGGCCGTTCGGATGAACGTGTTGACGGCCGGATAACTCTAGGTTGTTTGCCATGCGAGCCATTACCTTTTAAAGTAATTGAATTAGTTTTATGTCACATGTTTTGTTATATATGTATATTGTTTACTTGTTTGGCTGTACTAGGTACGTAAGAAGTTGTACGTTTTAAACTATTACTGTTTCGTGAATGAGGACAAGTTCCTTTAAGCATTATGTGGCCTTTATTATAAACATCGATGTACGATGAATCGTCTTCGCTAGGGCCGAATGTCCAACGTAACAAAAAATGCGCTGGGAAACTGATTGGTTCACAATGAACACCTAATCGCCGAGCGACGCTCTCATAAACAATAGCTAACGTAATCGGAAGCCCGCGTCTCTTCTCTAAAACTTCATTAATATATGAATTATCAGGGATATAATACATTTCATTGTTGCCATAAAAACCGAGATGTTTATATAGAACAACACCAATCGCATCGATGATCTGTCGACATTCATTCGTGCTCCACTGGTTTCCGGTTAAATTATGCGTTTTCCATTTATTTAATAAGTCCGGCGGTGCCGAAAATATCGGATGGTTCGGATGCGAAATATAAAGCACTTTGCGCACGTTATTAGCGATTTCATCAAATTGATTTGCAATTTGAACTAAAGATACATCAAGCGCTGGTTGACACCACTGTGCAATAAAGACAGCGCCACGTTCCAACACTTGGTGCTCTGCCCCCAGCGACATATACAAATCCCATTCTTTCGTCAAATATTGCTGGCGCAAATACCGTAACGCTTTATTCGCGTAGTAACGATAAGTCAAATTCCCATGGGTGCTAATCAAATCATACATAATTTAGCTAAGCACAAATACACTTAAATATCAATTTTCCTTACTTGATCGGAACTGTATTCATGCCATGTATAACACTTTTATTGTTTACTATCGACATTAATTCATTTACTAAATAATGGTAAGCAACTGGGTGTTCATTCATCATCTCACGCCATTGGATCAAATCCGAATCGGATAATTCGTATCGTTTATAAAACTTGGGTGGCATATCAGCGAGCACTTCATGAGTACGTTTAGTTACGTCAAACACATACTTGACTTCTGAGTACCAACTGGCCACTGAGTTCTGTTCGAATTGCTGTATGAATTGTGGCCACCTTTAAATATGAAAACAATCAAAGATCGGTTGTCGAATAGTTATCGCGTCTCACCTTTTCGTGTAAATTGATTTCCATATTGCGTTATTGTTGCACACGATTTCGTGAAAATGATTACATGTTGTCGAAAAATTTACCACATCTCGTATACCCAAATCGTCGTACGTTAATAATTGTTCAATTATTTCGATCGGTAGAGTTTTCATATTTATTTATTTAGCGTTCTTAATTATGTGTGTAAGCAATTTATGACATTGCTATTTAGAGGTGATATTTTATTGTGTTTGCTTACTCAAAACAATAATCAGATTATAATGTCGCCCTTATTTTGACAACTGACAAATGTCAAAACAATTACCGACTGTTACATCATATTAACATACGCATACGACATTCATTACTGCAACACAGATTTCATGGCCTTGGCTTTGCTCTTATTCAACGCCATACTTTTAGTTGGCCTATGCCGTAAGCTTTATTTCGAACCACTGCACTTGCTTACAATATGGCGATGTTAAATACAAATCACACTACTATGTCTTTATGCTACACCCAGCAATGCCATCTTTATATTTCTAAGCTAAATAGTTGTTGAACATCATAAATCAAAACAAGCATTAACTTTGCTAAATGCCCAGAGCACGATGGTAACTTTGAGAACTACTAATATTATACATAACATAGCGGGGAATCTTCAGACTGTTATGCAATAGCGCTACGACAAAGTGGTGATCTTCAATACTTTTATATAACATATAGCTCTAGCGGTGAGTTACGGTAGCTTTTAGCTGTGTTATATAGCTGTTATGTAATTCTGTAGTTTGTCGCAGAGGCAGCGTTTAGTACTGATAGGTAGCGACGTTCTGGAGCAGTGGTGACCTTAACAACTATAACACTATCTTTATCGCGTTTACCTAGTTACTAGAAATTTACAGACAATAGCTATAATTGCTGTAGGTGCTATACCTGTCGTAAAAGATAAAATATTGATTATTAAATATGTATTTTGAATTTAATTTTTAGTAGATTAAATTAAATATAAAGTTTCTAAATTATTCTAAACAATATCTAAATAGTATATTTCGAACAATAGCAGGAAATATATATATGTATAAACGATAGGTATATCGGTCGTGCATAGAAATCCAATCCCAAACTTTGTATACAGTTTAAATCTTATCAGTTTCCGGTTAAAAAAATTTATATATATATATATATATATATATATATATATATATATATATATATATATATATACATACATACATACATATAAGAACAAGGCAACACACGGCAGGTAAACATGTATACGGCACGCACTAACAGAAAACAAGATAGCAGAAAATCCAGCAAACATATGTACATATGGTACGGTGTACCTGTAGGGTAGCTGATATACAAATTCAATTTCTGTATCCGAGGAAACAAAGCCTCGGCCCTAGGTAAATCCGTGCGCGCTTGTGATATTTCAAAGTCTTCATTTTGATAGAATCCATGTAAACTATAGAGTAACAAGCATTGGCTTATCAGGGTTGAGTTTTTTAAAGCTACACAAGCAATCAAAACAAACTTAATACTAAATATCTTCTGTCGTTCAAAACAGCGAGTTAAAAATCCTTTTTTTTTTCTTTATTGTTAACTGTGGCCAGATGTAGGTGTAGTAGAGCACCGGAAGATGCACGATGTGGCGGAAGTGGAATGCTCGAAGCGGTCGCGACCGGAAATATAGACCCGCAACCCGCTTGAGTAGGTCGACGCGACGGTCTGCCCGACGGCATTACGTCATTACGAAGAAAGTCTATATATAGATATATGTTTGTGCGATTTATTGTATGTAGTTGCGATTCAAGCTAAGGATCACACATGGATTTTTTTTTTGTCATATTTACCAAGAAAAGGTGTTACAAATTTCGTTGATTTATTTCAACGAAATTCCATTCAATATTAGCAGAATATTACATGTAATAATACACAATGTATATGTTTGTAATTGGTCAAAATTGAAATAAAATCAGATAGTATATGAATGTATATATCGAACCGATTACGCGAACTGAATTGTTGGTAGAGGTCAGGGTGTGTTCTGTTAAGCACGTATGGTATAATACTATATCTTGATAAACGAGCCGAGCTAAAGATAAATACTCTTGTCAAAATTTCAATTTCCGAACCGTGTTATGTACCGTGCAATGCATATCGTAACCGAATATGTAAATGTATATCACGAGGGTAATATTTTTGTAACAGTCAGAGTATGTGTGTAACGAACACACATCTCACCCAGACATCATGTTGCGATTAAATTTTTATTTATAATTACTATTCTATTCATTCCGCTTTTCTTTTTCGTTTCGGCAACTCTCTTTAATATAAAGCTAGTCCTATATTAACTAATGACTTTTGACACTAATGGTGCTAGTTATTAGACTGATTTAATAGCCAAAAATATTATGACTTGAGACGAATAAATATAATTAAAAAAAAAAAAAGAACAAACCGCAAGACAATATCTGCACGCAGTATGTATATATGTATGTACCAATGATGAATTATTGTCGCGTCACTCAAGAGGGAATAAGAAGACATCAGCAGAGGAGTATGTATGCATATTTTAATGAGAAATGTAATGGCGTGTTAAAGTTCCCCTATAGTTATTAACGCGGCGTTGAATTTGTACAACAACTTTTAACAAGATACCGACGAGGATTCATCATTTATTTATTTATTTATTTCGTTTCTTTCGTTCGACAATAAGAGAAAAAAAGCATTAAGTCAGGGTTGCCTTGTTCACCGTCAATTATTTCTTTCTCTCTTTCGGCATTTTTGTATATATTATAATCATGGACCATGCACTTTTATTATTTGAAGCACTTGTATTTTTTCAGGTGGAACAAATTTAAAATTTCTTTTTAATTGCGCGAGCTTCACTTGTCTATAAATAATAAAGACAAATTTATGTGTTATCGAAATAGAATATGTTTCGGTTGACTACAACTACAATATAGTAATAAATATGGACCGATGATACAAGTGCTAACTTTAGTCGGCTCACAGCATGAGATTTTTCTGTATGATTCATTATAATTTAAATAGTCTTCTTCAAATTAAGTATCTCGTATATCATATTTCATGCATGTATGTATGTATACACTTATACGTTACGTCATCATGACTGTATTCATTTAAAAATTGTCAATTTGATTAATTCCTATTTTTCCTGCCCCTCCTAGATACACCACAACAGTCACACGCAATAAAATAATCGAAAGTTGAGTTTGAGCGCCACTGTTTAATATCGTTGATCCACAATCATTGTCACAAATGTCTGGGATTAATTTAGAACAAAGTCAACATGAAATGAAAGACCGCAATAATGTTTCAAATAATATGAGTTTTACTTAGTTGGATTACAGGTACCTATCTCTACCTACCTATACAGAACGTGACATGTTATACAGATTATACTAACTTAAGGGGCAAATAGACACACACACACATACTATATAGCTATTTAGCACATACACGCATCCAAGTCGGAGGAACATCAGGGATCCTAAGATAACGTGCTATGTATAATATCCGTTTTCGCGCTTCGTTCCATTTACCACATACATACATATATGTTGAACGGTATCAACTGCGTGTACTACTAGTAGCCAAGCTAACACACAGGTATATCATCAATATACACATGCACACACACACACACACACACACATAAGAAACTAACATAACACGTAATATACATTAGCAAACCGCAGATCTTATTCTAGAGAAGCTACTAACTACTTAGGTATACGTACGTATACATACTTAACTCAAACGCAAGTGTTTCACTGAACTGGATTTGTATTTATGTATGTATGCATGTATGTATATATATATAGTATATAGCTCGTGGAACGAAACATTTATTGTGTGATGTGGCTAATGAAATGACTATTACGTGCGCGTATTCTATCTAAGTGATTATTACATTATATACCTTCTTCGTATGTATGTATGTATGCACATACATACTTACACATGTATGTATACGCACAACGAAATAATTAAATACGAATTACCACAAGACATGTTTTTTCTTCTTTTTTTTACACATAAATATATTTATGCAAATTATTGTTTTGAAAGTTCCTAATTCTGCAATAACGTCTATTTCTGTAAATGTATATACATATGTATTTGCAAAAAAAAATTGCAAGATTTTACATGAAAGATATTAAAATTTTTAACTTTTGTTTGAAAAGTTTCCTCGAAAAATCTACCATTTGCAAGAGAATGCGTTTAAAATTCAAAAAGTTGCCATAGCGACCATACATATATGTATTTATATATCTAATGCACATAATGCTTACAGCTCTGGTCTCTAAATATTTGACATCAAAAGGCCAAAAAAAAAATAAAAATGCTTAAGCTACTTGTCTGTTGTATTTCATGTGAAAAACTACTAAGTAATAAGAAAGAATAATTGCAAATGTGGACCATTGGGATGTGTTGATTTATTAACATTGACATCTATAGCAAAAGATATAGTGACGTCATGATCTTGTCTAACAGTCTTTTGTGCACACGCATATCTCCAGGGAACGAGAGACAGAGAAAAATAAGAAGAAGAAGAAAAAAGTAGCCAAGGCAAGCAAAGCACAAATGCCAGAAACTGGCATTTACCGGAATTGAATTGATTTTAAAATTACCCAAGACCCTGGCTATGGAGGCTATGCTGCTAACACACACACACACACACATACACAAGACATGCACCTTATTCGTATTCAGGGAAATTTAAATAATACCTGTTGGGAAAATCGCCTGTATTTCGTGTGCACGCCTCAAGCCGTGTCGCGTGAATAATATATAAGCTATATACATACTATATAGGAGGAAGGGACTTTCGTTCTGGACGACGACAACAACGATCCACCGGACGGATTCTTCCTAAAACATATCTACCTTTGACATTACCCAATTTAGGTTTTTTTTTTAAATTGCCAATCGCTTGATTAGTTTTCTATCACTTATTTACTAGTAGGTACTATTTGATATGTGTGATGGCATATCATTCAATATGAAAAGCAAATTACGCCTCTGATAATAAAAGCATCATATAATGCATATAACACGACATACATAGTACATATGTAGACCATCGTTAATATCTTTACCGTGTGATGTGTATAGAGTTGAACATCTAACTTCAGTTCTGTTTTGTACATTAGAAGAAGCAGACACACACACTGCCACCCTACACCGCATACTCTGTTTATGCACTTAACTCAAATAAATCACTTAAGTCCAAAATATGTTTGTATCATAATTCGAAAGTGCTGAATTCAAATCTGCCATCAGAAATGCTGCAAAACGTCTAGTTTCGAAATTATTAACTGAAATAGTTAGAGAAAAATAGCTACTAATCGCGATTATTTCAATTCATATATAGTAGAGGTCTAAGTATTTCCTGAAGGAAGACACTCAGCTATCCACCGCATTTAATGAATTCAAATAATGGCGTTTAGTAGATGGAATGTGGCATAACATGGCATGGCATGGCATGGCATGGAATACACTTATATATATTATATAATTCGACATAATTACATAATAGCATCCCAGGTCGGTGCTGTTGGATTGGCCCCCGCCGGCCAACAGACATATGGTGAACCAAGGACACCGTCGTAAAAACAACTATAGGTACATACATACATACGTATTACATACATATACTGACGAACACGCGGATGAATGTATAACTATCTAGCGGCGACAGAATGTCGGCGTACAAGAAAGCCTTAAGGGCGAAAACGATAACTGATGAACGACATATGCACATACATCTGAATACATAAACATGACGATGATCTGCTGTTTCAAACCACAATGCTTTAGTTTCATTGTTAAATACATTTTAATTGGGTCAGCGTGTATATTTAAAAAAAAAAAAATAATATATATATATATATATATATATATATATATATATATATATAATTTGTTGCTTAAAGTATAAACGATTTTTAACATAAAAGATATTCACAGTTAAGCTGCAGGGCATCGTAAACCAATTATACAACAAACAACAACAACAACTTGTCAAATTCAATCCAACAAATAATCTGAAAGCATCTGCTAGTTCAACTGGAACCATTTCATGAATATGTGTTTTATGCACCAGTAGAGCATCTTGGAAAAGCATAAAAGAACAATCTGGTTAAATCTAGGAAATGCCAACATCAAGAAGAAGTAGCGAGCAGCTCATGCCGCCATCCGTGCTGTTTTTATTTATTTATTTTTCATTGTGAAATGCCGGGTTATTTTGCAGCTTGCAAAGGAATTCTATGTATGTATGTATGTATATCTGTAAAAATGATGCATTTATGATTGAAGGAAATGATGCTTTAGCGTGACCGAATCATACATTGGATTATATGTAGGTAACTTTGAATAGGTACTTCTTTTTATCGAAATGGATTACTTTTCAAATAGGTACAACAAATATTCATGTTTACTATAGCGCGAATGGGATTGCTTATATCAAAGTATTATATTATTAAAATGGGGGGTAAACTATAGACATGTATAGTAATTTTATACGCTTTCGCCAAGTGCATATATTAAAACTACCTATGTAATTTAATTAATCAAATATATAATTAAATGAACAATTTGCATATGAAATGAAAAGTCATATATGTATGTAGGTATAATTATGGCCCAAAACCAATTGATTTAT
Organism: Nebria ingens riversi; assembly: GCA_018344505.1. Lineage (NCBI taxonomy): Eukaryota > Metazoa > Arthropoda > Insecta > Coleoptera > Carabidae > Nebria > Nebria ingens. The sequence goes on from JADQWA010001076.1 coordinate 25,923, forward strand.
TATTGGAATAATTAACGAAATTGTAATAAGAAACTTTGTTCATTTTATTACTTACCATCATATGCGTACATACATACATAATAGGTATATGATTTGTATATTTAATAGGTATTTATTTAAATAGTCAAGATGCATACAAAAACATGCTTAATGGGGCCGATGAATCAATTTAACTCTGAAACATATTACATATATGCATACTTATAGTAACGAAGTTTGCTAATAGGGCAACAAACAATAAAAGATTTAGTAATAGAAATGCAGAAACACATCAACATTTAGTCGCTGGAATCTCTTCTATTTGTAAATGTAATTCCTTCAGAATTAACAAGACTTACGCGTAGCAACTTCTACAGAATAGAATTTACGTTCATGGTTGCGATGCGATTGTTTTATTTATGAAATTTCATAATTTCCGTTGTGAGTACATGCTTGCTATAGAATGCCAGATTGATAGAATACACGGAGATGCTATGGCCGCCACGTTCCATCACTTTTGGCTGGATGAATTCAAGGAAAGGGTCAAAAGTTGTATTTTCGTTTAAAATACAAAATCTATTTATTTCATGATTCCAATATTTAGTTCTTACTTCGTATAAGAAAGTAAAAGTGATTAAACACTTAATAAAGTACTAGTGTAATTATTATTGCTACATACATGTAAAAACATTATGTATGTTTACAGGTAGGTATACGTATAGGTATATATATATATATATATATATATATATATATATATATATATATATATATATATATATATATATAAACTAATAGCTTTGAAAATAAATAAATATTTTTCCGTGGTATTTTATGATCGTTTCTCCGAACAAAAAGTAATTCACGCAGAAATGACGTGAAATCATCTGTCCATCTTCGTTTCTAAAAGATTCGAAAAGCGTAAAATTAAACCGTCATTTTCGAGACATGACAAATTTGACAGCTGTTCATCACAATTTGCTATACATTTCTTTTTCTAATAAAAATGTTACTTCATTATCGCACCTATATACCTATAGGTACATATGTAGCAGGTATAATGCGATTTAACACAGCGCTAAAAAAGTATTTGCTAGTTTTATACGTATTATAATAAACATGTAGTACTTATACCTACATATATATATCGTATAACTATTACCTATACTACATATAATAAATCTTTGATGGTGAATAGCGAAGGAAAAAAAAATGCAACAGATAAGCCGTTGGCTTGTATGTATGTATGTATGTAGTACCCTAGGTAGGTAGGTAGGTATACATACATATATTGAAAAGTCTTCCGGTATACGTATGTTTCTCTCTCACACCCACTCACATGGCGAGAATCACGCATCGGTCAAGGTCAAGAGGTCACACAGCTCGTGTGCACATGCGCTCACACTTTCCATACCATCTTGTCACAAGGAAATTTAACAATATTCCACTGTTAGATGCGCATACCTAGGTACTACATGCATACATACATACATACATACATAGATGCATTAGCCATATATAGAATTAATTGCTTTCGAGGTGTTGTGCGTTAACATACCATATAAATTATATTATTAACCATCACGACGTCGTCACCATTAACGAACGGTCTCATCAGCACTGGATTGATTAGCAATTTTATTAACGTGAATGTGTGAAAGCAAACAACATAAAATAGTGTAGGTACGTAGATTATTGCTTGACCACTGTTAAATTTATACAAGTTTCACTAGATCCTAACGAGCCGGCCATTACAATTTACGAATGTTGCACCGGATATACGTAAGCTGGATACAATACAACTGTGGTCTCGGTGATTACAGATTATATTAGTGGATCGTACGCAATTGCTGCTATTAGCACCTACAACTCCCACAGGCGCCAGGACTAAACCCAAAATTGATATTTATTATTTAGAGAGGAAGGACTTTCCTCTGTTGGTTGGCTCTGTTTCTACACATTTGTTCTAACGTATAAAACTTGTGCTTGTGGTTTTGCGTAAATATAACCATTATTTATCGACTTTACTTCGCATAGGCTTACAATTTGACTAATGCTTAAGGAAACGCAGCAAATATTTAGTGGCACCACTAATTAAACAACGACAACGTTGTTATGTAGGTATATACAAAAATAAATATTTATTGTCCTGTGAAGGATATACCAGTACATATAGTATAATAACTTTTCCCCTACAAATGCCAATTGATAATGAAAATAAATTTGGTATCCGTGCTGAAGTCAATAAAAAATTGATCCAATAATTCAAATTCCCCTGTTGTGTGTGTATACTAAGAATACACATGTAGGTACGTATAGCCGCAAGCGCGATTGCAAACGAGGGTTATTCAAGCACATATTTAAAGCACCAGGAAAAATGTGATGTAGAAAAGGTATTATAATTTATAAAAGCACTCTCTGGATGCAAAAGGAATGCTAGGTGCAAACATACATAGGTACTGCATACATACATACATACATACATATATACGAATACGTTCGCATAAAAATTAACCTCTCGCTGTTTTAATTCTCGTCGCAGAAACAAAGGATTATTGACACGCTCGGCTCGACAGTCAAAGGGTGTTGGTGTAATGTGAACACCGGCGCCATGGGCGCGTGAACGTCGCGCCGGTAAGCTCAAAGCTACACGGTGAACGCAAGCACCTCGTTTGGTCTAATGTCACCCGGTGTTTGTAAAATTGCGACTACCTTGACTCTATTGATTACGCAACTTTACAATTCACGTGTGACAAATCCACAACGACATACCTATACGATGCATTTATATCGTTTGTTGCTTACAAATTTCTTAATAACTTTTATAGATTATCTTAGATCAATAAATATTTTAATGTACCCATAGCTAAATCTGTTTTCGCGGCGGTCGTTACGACATGTCCCTGAACACTCTAGTAATGCCCCTCTCGGGTGTAATCAGATATTAACTGGGTCTTCTTTATCCTGTAAATAAACGCCAACGTCCTTTTCAATCACTTTCCTGTCTAATAGTCAATGTCTTTTGTTATAACAAATTCATTTTATAATCATTACATACATACATATATAGGTAGTACGCGTAATATATCTTTTCGTTATCTTAAACATATTAACAAAACCACGACTCGTATTTTCAATGGAGGCAAGTAAGTAAGTACGAATTACTTATTTCTTTATATACCGTTAATCGGGTGGCCCATTTATATAGTAAGTCCTACATAGAGGTAGGTTTCAACATATCTACATACATACGTGAACCTTTTTCGTTGGTTCCGAATGGATTGTGTGTTTTCGATTTAATGCCATCCTATTTGTAACTTTGAATCCATTATGTTTGAATAATATTTGTTCGATATTTTATGAATGGAATGCGCGCGCGTGCTTCCTGTTTGCGAAATTGAATAAAAGCACTTTGTATATATTTATTAAAATTTAAAGCTGGTTGGAAACAATTCTTTAAATAAACGCACAACCATGTTAAATCTATTAAAATCAACCAATGCTTGTTTGTATTCATACCATTGCAGGATAGTATAAAAATACAATATTTCATATAGTATCTTTCTTGTTTAGGTGAAATATCAAGTGACATACATACATACCTATATATTCGTGCGCGATCATCCGGTAATTCCGGGACAATGGCAACTTACCTCGAATTCACGTCCGTACAAATGGCAAACTAATGCGTTTCTCTCGCAAAAGGACACAATGCCAACGTGATCTAGTCTAGTATGTACTATTGTCAACGCGATTACTGTTAAATATAATCCAAAGTCCGTTGGATTAGCGGACGCCTTGTTCAGCTTCGTAGGGTATCTTTATACTATATCCAGTAACTAGTTCGTCGCTCCAATACTTGAACTATTTTACGTACCTATATAGTTATTTATTAAATAGCACAGGGCTTTTATAAGATGTACCAAAAATCTATAATTGTTATTCTGCAGTCACCTTTGTCACCAATTTCATTTAAAATATATAATCTAATTTAAGTTGAGTCTATTTTTGTTTTCACTTGACAAACATTACTGTTATGTATTTTAAGTTTAACCTTTCAAGAAATTTAAAAAATGGAAAACATTTTCTAACGACTTACTAATTTTAGAAACTAAGTATTAATACGCTTGTGTATGTATGTACGTGGAATGTACGTGTAACGTAACTAAAATTGTCGTCAGACACATAATTTTCTTACATGTTAAAAGTATTTCTAAACACCATTGAATGACAGATTTAAATACATTTCCAAATTCTTTAACATATTGACTGACACTAGTATTCAAATTCAAATACACGTACATATACGGTTGAATGCATCCTTTACTTTAAAGTAATATTTCTAATTTATTAAAAGTATATAGGTAGGTAGGTATATCTTCTGGAATTTCGATGTTTTGTCATACAAACAACAGTATATATATATATATATATATATATATATATAATATATATATATATAATATATATATATATACTATATATAGTCTAACGAGACTAGGGAATGAAATACGAAAGAAAGGGGGATACAGAGTAAAAAGACGAGGAAACGAACCGGAATGGAAAAGTAGGGAAATCAGAAAACTCCGGTTTCCCTAGCGTAAATTTACTGCAATAGCCTCGAGGGGGCGAGGGGGGCAAGGCAGAAGGCGAACAGCCATTTATAATATTTTTTTTTACTCGGCGGCGTAATATTTATCGCAACCTATAAAATACAGAATTTCCAATAAATATAGGTACTAGTCGATAAGATTCTAATCGAAACCGTATAGGAGGAGGCACACGCACAACCAACAACGTATACAGCCGAACGCATTTAAATTGAAATATTTTTACTACGATTACGAATTTGCTTAAAGTTATTTGTTCAATTTTCGCAAATCTATAAAATTGAATCACTTTTGATCTCTAATAAAAGTTATTACAATTCAATATATACAAATAGGTATATGATATGATATGATATAGGGGTATGTATACCTACATAACTATTTTTATATTTAAATGTTATTTGGGCTACATTTTAAAATACGCCGTATGTATGTATGTATGTATGTATGTACAAGAAGAAAATTTCATCAGTGTAAAGAATGATATGTGCGGAAAGTAAAATGTCGTGTAATTTATATATTCACACGCTTGCACGGCATGGTAATAGAATAATATTTTAATCTAAGTACTTTATATACCAACACGTATTTCATTCGAGACGATTAAAGCCAGCGATGTCACCCAAGGAACGCGCGCGCAACCATTTTATAGTTTAATCTTATAGGAGCTCGCGAAATTGCATCCGACTTTTATCGCACAGATGACTGGCCCAAAAATAAATATACATACATACATATGCTATACAAATCTGATAGTACCTATTATTTTCTTTTTTTTTAATAAAACCTTGCGTATAAAATATTATTTGATAATAAATAGTTAATAAATTCAAAAGCACACATTTCGAACGCATGTTGCGTTTTTATAGTTAATATTTTACACGAAACATAAAACATTCTTTTATTTCGATTTCATCGTAAACGGACATCGACGGCAGGTGTTTAAGACACTCTTAACGGGTGGTCTCGTGTCATTTTAATTTAATAAGAGACACTCACTATAGGTACATACAAAGATATCGCGGATATATAGTATAGTAGAAGATAGGGAAGAAAATACATTTTAAAAAACTATTCATATATTCTCGTTTGACTTTTATTACTTGTTCAAATATAAGATGAAACCGACCAACATTTTAATAATTAGGTACTATTATCGATTTCAACGTTGCATTCTATCATTCCAGCTATCGTTACTTACATTTTGTTTCGTTAAACGATTAAGAAGAAATATTATACTACTACTACTACTCGAACTACCTATAGTAAATATGTATGTATGTATGTACATACACTATGTGTTGTTCAAACAAACATAAAAACATATCATTTAATAGTTTTACGGTGTTTCATTTCATCATAAATATTGTATTTTATATAGAATTTATGATTCTATCTATAAAACAAAACGAAATTACATATTTAACCAAATACGTATATACTTGAATTGTTTTTTTTATTTGAATTAATTCGCTATTTTTATTCGTCTTTTAATTTTCTTCTAAATAATTTTTGTTAGCATCTATACAATAGTAACAATATTAGAATTGCTTGAAGTACTAAACATAATAGATTTCTAACACAATTGCATTCAGCGAAAGAACTGCTGATGGCGGTTGTTAAAATAATTCTTATATAGCAACAACGGGTAAATTTGATTCCCATCACGTGCTATCAATGCGAAGCAATTTGCACTCAACAATACGAATATATTACGAGGGGGAAGTGAAATTGAAGTAAGGGACATTTATGCGTGTGTGTGTGCGTCTGATATACCTACGCCGCCCCTTGCTTGCTTGCGTTGTATGTCTCGTGGGATTTGTCTGCGAAGTGATGCACAGGTTAGAATGAACACGACAACGACAATGAAGGCTACTTTGTCCTGTGTGTCTGTCGTGCGTCCGGAAATGCGTCTTTAATAATATTAGACATAATCGAATATCAATCATCAATCACATACTAAGTGCAACAGGATTCTATCAAAACTGTTATTTCCACTTTTCATTAGAACTTTATAAGTAAAGCACAACTTACTACTACATATATAGTTTAGATCATTTCGTTACAGATTCAAGTTCGAAAGGATTTTTTTTTTTAGTCTATGCATAATTCGAATGTTAATACATACACATAACAGATTTTAGGGATGTTAAGGAATATAATTAATAGTTAATGGCATTCGTAATAAGTAATATAATTTCTACATGTATATAAGCGGCACTAAAACTGTTTCTGTCGACTTTTCTATATATATATATATATATATATATATATATATATATATATATATATATATATATATATATATATATATATATATATATATATATATATATATATATATATATATATATATATATATATATATATATATATATATATATATATATATATATATATATATATATATATATATATATATATATATATATATATATATATATATATATATACATATATATATATATATATATATATATATATATATATATATATATATATATATATATATATATATGAATGTGTTGTAACCATATAATAGCTATGTATGCAACGTTCATTATTTTATGACTGATTCACCAACCGGAACAAACGTAGATTTACGAGATAAGTTAACGCGTTCGCCACTTGCCGACGTTACCTTTACCTCTAAACTAAACATTATTTCTGTGTTGTGTTGGCACCTTGCTTGAAGTGGTCGGTTTTGCGCGCACTTATACATACCAAGCATAAAATTGCCTCTAAAATTTTATGTATACAAAACACAACGGCCCATTGTGACCGTAAAAACACGATCATAACGACCGCTACAAAATTGTCATTTCGTTACGTATATCTACAAATTTCGGTAGAATTATTTACTATACGTTATGTATGTATGTATGTATGTACATACATACATATAGTATATTATATACAAAAGAGCGTATTTCTATTTTTCACGTCAGTCACAAGTGCCAGACAGTTTTTCGATTTATTACAGCCGCCCTAAGAAGCACATGTGTTTTTGCAATCAGAGTTGGTTGATGGTAGACATTTTTCATACTAATGCGCCGACAACGACTCTGAAGCCGCTTCGGTCAAAAAATGCCGACATTTATTTCCTATTTTAATGTCAAATGGTTTTAGGTCGAACATACGCCACAAATGGAAAATTAATCTATTTCAGTTAATAAATAGTTACGACCTCAAAAAGCTACTTTAATTTTGCAAAATGTATATCCATTATTGACTACTTGATGCCATATTATGACCAGAACACTATTAGAGGATCATTTGTATTGATTATTTATTTAAAATATGAAAATACATTTAATTATTTTGACTAAAGTAGATTTTAATGCAAGTTTGTATTTGCAAATTGTTTATTTATTTATTTATGTTTGCATCATGCATTGCATGTTTGTGATAATAAAATTTAATAATCAGTAAGTAACATGGTATAAAGGAAAATCAGATTTTCAAAGAAAAGCTATAAAAATTGATGAATTGTTTCCGACTAGATTAACTACAGGTGAATTTAAAAGGCAACAGTTTTCCACGAACACGGCGAACCGAATGAAAAATTCATTCATTACATTTGAAAGAGATTGTGATCGATGTGTTATTAGTGGAGGTAGGTAGGTAGGTAGGTAATACCTACCAAATATTCAACATCTAATATGTATTTTGGTATATATGTAGGTAGTATGTACCTATGTATTTATGTATGTATGTACATACATACATATGTAAGTTTATTTATTGCAATACATCGTATGCCAAAGTTCAACACGACATCAGACACTCTTAACACGTTTTATGACCCCAATCATCGAGCATCGATCGTTGAATACGATGTCGGGGAACACCACAGATTTAAATTATAACATACTTCTACATACAATACTGTTCAAAGCACCAACCAAAGAAACTGTTCATGGAAAAGTAGTGTGAAATATTATTATCTTTTATTTTGAAAGAAATTGCAAATACTAGGTATAACAGTTGAAAAAAGCTTTCCACCATTGGCAAAAAACAGTCATACACACACATTTAAGTGACAATTAGAATAAATAATAGCAAGTAATAATAACCTATTGCAATTGTAGGACAAGCGAAAATAATTACAATATGTCTCAATAATTATTTAGTGAATTCGCCGTAAAACATTCAGAAACATAAATGCGTCCGCTGGGGAATCAGCCGTAAGAGTAGCCTGCTATTATACATACAGTCCTCGAGAAGAACAGCACGCTATTTAGACAGATATCATTAAGTAATATTTTTATTTTCTGCTAAAAAGACTCGCTGCGTCAACCTCGAACAAAAAACGAAATATGCGATTCTTTAAAATAATATAGAATTATTTATAATAATAACCTGAGATTATTGTAGCATAAACAATTAAAACCATAAATCAAAAATCGGAAACATGGCTCGCTGGACATTCGGGCGTATGTTTGGACGATGGACAATATCAAGCATAACAGACATACCACGTGTACGAATACGCATACATTTAAATGTACGCATATAATACATGCGTGCCATCACCATATACGTATGTATGTATGTACAATAGATACATGGGAATGTCCATAGATGTATGTAACATACGCAATGAATGGCATTTACGAAATATATGTATGCGCATATGTCGCATAACTTGCATCACGGATTGCTGTTGGTAGGTACTATACGGAAATACTATCTATTGTGATTTTCTATTTTATGAATGTTCTGTGTGTGTTTGCTGAAATTTTAATCGATTATATCGATGACTTGATTGATATTGAATAAATCAAATGTGGTGAATAAGTGTGTGGTGAAATGACGAATTAAAGTATTAAACGTTTGATGTATATGCACATACATACATACATACATACATACGAGTATATGGGAATCGATTGAGTGAGAGTGAAATAAAACAACAAACTTCATCGGTATATGATCCGTTCAATAGTGAAAATTGGCTAAGATAAATCGACTGGCGGAAATAAGTGGGTGGTCATATTATATAAAATGAACCCCTTTACGTTTTCTTTTCGTGTGTTTTCAACGTTATCAGACTTACGTGATAAAGCCGAGTTAGCAAAGGTTATCAGATGAGAAGTTACGTTGATTTTGGTATCGTTCGAAAAACACGAAAACAGTGTTGCAAAGTATAGTGGTCATTATAATTATATGTAATACATATACATACATATACATATAGTAAATCATTTAAAGTATATAATAGTGACTATTTTGAAGACTTTTGCGAAATGGTGTTTAATAATCGAATGTCCAATAGTTTTTGTTGATAGAACAAAGTAAGTGGTTTGAAAACACACAATGTATAGTCACCACATGGTTTCAAAAATGGTTTGGATTGTCACGGATGGTTTGCACAGGTCGACCAAACTGTAGAACTCGTGACATTTCAATATTATTATATTGTATACTACTACTACTACTACTACTGCTTTACTTGTATGTATGTATGTATGTACATACTGTCCATCGCATACAACACTATTATAGATAGCCCTACAGCTACAGTCGACTTGCAGGAGACCCGTTGGCGTGACCGGACCTATTGTATTCAGTCAGAGGGGACTGCTGCATTATTGCATTATATCGATGCAGCGAGAGAAGGCATATCCCCACCACTACGATAATATAGTTTGTGCGGTGAGTCATTTGGCATTTTTGTTTGTCAGTTTCGGTTTTCATAATTTCGTTAGAATGATTTTACTTGTGCTATAATAGTCAATTCTCCAAACGCTCTACTACATGACATGCCATGATGCAGTCTAGTCCAAATATAATCGAATTATGTGCACTTTTTAATTTTGTTTGCTTTTATAAAACCAACTACATTATATAATTTTTAATAAAAATAAAATAGGTAGATATACCGAGATAATTTGTCAACCGCGGAGGATAATGGTATATAATATATGTATGTAGGTGTTGTAGTTTCCGCAATATATGAATGAAATGCAGGTGCATGAATTAGTGCATTCAGCTTATGAATACTTATTACTATACTCGATTTGCAAATGTGATTTATCAAGGTAGTACATACTAGGGAAAATGAAATACTCGAATTCTGGTACCACTTTGGGTGGGACGTGTTTGTCTAATTATAATGATGCTATTTTCGTCTATACCTATCTACAATAGTGTATGTGTGTATTGGTATATAGTGTACTACAGAATACAGAATGACAAGAGATTGAAAATGCAATACACCCCATCAACACTGTAAATTACATGTATATTTGTGTGTACGTAGAGTGCACTTGCTATAGTATAGTATTAGCGAAGGGTATGTTGTTCTATTGTACTATACATTGTCTAAATGTAATTACTTTTGATGTGTTATTATGTATGTACAATGTACATACATACATAGTTGTAATCTTTTTGTTTTTATGGAATAAAAGCCATCATCACTGATATTGAAGACGTCCGAAATAGAATAAATTTATTCCTGTAATTAATTACCTATATATTAAGGTACCTTTGAGCGCGTTATAAAAGTCAAATGTGTGGGACAAGGGACACCCGCTGACCCAAAGCCAAGGCAGCCAACCGTCCCATTTGGGGCTTGTATCGTGCGGAGCGAATTGTTAGTGGCCGTCAGAGAAATTAAATTATTACCGTCATAAACCATTTCTATTATTCCCAATCATTCCAACGTATATGCATAATATGTACATATACCTACTTTTATTATCTTCATAAAACTATACCTATGTGTAATTATTATTCATATCATCGTAATATATGCGGGGTGACAAACTATTCTTATTTTATTCTTCATTCATATTTATCAATTCTTTTATATATGATGTCCTAAAACAACATATATAGATACACCTAATATGTTTCCTAACGAATTGTAAAATGTGGTTTAGCCACAAAAATGCACAGAAACAAAAATAAAGTTTTTTTGTATGTGATAAGTAAAGCCCCCGTGGGACCCATAGGCCACTCCTAGGCTTTTACACACACATACACACAAAATATAAATGCCAATAATTCCGCATAACTTTAAATACAAAACAAACCATAACCATTTATTGATAATTCATAATATTACCAATCATTTAATGCCGTTTTAGGTATACGTATATATGTATAAATCATCCCGTTTTATCATAGCATAAATTTGGATCAAGATGTTTGATAGGCGACCTCACGCATAGCAAAGTAGCGGGCTTTAAATTCGGTAGAAAATATCCACCGAAATATTAACCGTAACCATAAAGGCATCAGCGAAGATCCTGAAATATCTTTCATTTCGGTGCGCGGTGATAGTAAAGTGTGCTGTTTTACGGCTACGGTGACTGGCACGTCGCGTCAGTCGGCTATCACAAGCAAACGTACCACCACGGAGCGGCGCGGCGGCGACCGTAATTGTTCAAGATTCCTCGGCATATTAACAAACGGTATTTTCGGTATTCACACTGTTACCTACTACGGCTCATCTCGCCTTTTTTTCTGCCTTCATTCTTAAACTTCAATTAACGATGACTTTTACTGCGTACAGTAGTTAAATTAAATTAATAAGTAGAATAAATTTTAGGATTTCATTTTTACGAGTCTTTTTTAATGATAGAAGACAGGAAAATTGTCTATCCGATTATTATTCATCTCTAGTGATGGCATCAATTGTTTTTTTTTTAATTTTAATTTTTGATCGGTGTCGATTTGCCGGTGTCACTTGTATTAAGGATCGATTCGCTTCGGTATGCATTGTTTAACGCTTAATCTCTCTCTCTCTGTGGATCAATGAACTGATACATAATGGAATGGATCTTTGATCGAACACTTCCGTGATGATTCAGTTGAAAAAGTGTTGGACTATTAATTTGTGTAACTATTCAAGTTATTAATGAAGTTCTTTCAATAGTAAATCGATTTTGTTGATCAATAAGTGGTGTAGTGGAAAAACGTGCTTTACATTTCAAAAGCTTTCAATTTTATACATCGTTTTACAGTTTCGCTTTTATATTATTAAAACGGATGAGATGAAAAGGTCAAGTCATCTTTTTAGAACTAATTTTTTTTACTAACTGCAATTGCAATTACTCAAAATTATTTATCGCAACAGACTTTTATTAGTGAAGAAATGGTGTAATTTGATACATATATGTATGTATGTGTGTGCTTGTTTGTTGGTGTCAGTTAGTTGTAACAAATAAACATTTGTGAAGTGAAATAATAGTGTTACTAGACAAAACACACAAAAAAGGATCCGATTTCCGACAATTCCTCATCTGCAAACAATATAGATAAAAAACCTTGCATGGTGAGAGCACATTTTTAAAATCGCGCGTATATAGAACAACGAACGGCAGCCAGCAGTAGTCAGCCCGAAAAAAAGAAAAGAAAAACAACAACATAAAAACAAAAAAGACAAAACCGTACAAAAACCCAGAGACAACGGACCATAGTGCATGGATCGTTTGCGAAACACACTTACACATTTGTGGCTACCACTATACATATAGCGAGTTTGTACGCACGCACGCACGCACGCAATCACAAACACATAGTGATTGCATATACAAACGTATACTGTTTGGTCCTTTCTACAAAAGAATAAAATGTTTGTAGATCCCTCGTTCTGTACACTTTCACACACTCTAGTTCCGTCGGAAACACTGATGGCACAGAATGACAAACGGACACGCGCAAATGGACGAACAAATCTCCAGGACAACAATCATCAAATGCATAAATAAAACAATTGCACTATAACCATAACAGACGAATTTAAAAATTATTTTTATATCATATGGCAATGTATTTCCATAGCTTGGTAGTACGATGAGGTATGTTTTCATGAACAGGTTGTGTGTGTGTGTATAGGTACATTTTTGCAATTACATCAAATCGGATAATGATCTGCAATTTGATAACATTTTAAATGGAATGATGAATAACGAATTTTCAACGTATACACGTATGTATGTATGTAGGATATAAAATTTTGTTTAAAACTAATGAACAATCATAAAATTCAATTAATGTTTAATTTTGCTATTAAGATGCAAGAACTCTTGTATGTATGTATGTATAAATGTACAATTTAATGGTAGGTCTATACATATATACCCACTTCGTTATATTGCAGTGATTTATTTTACGATTCCCATCTAGAATGTACGTTTCGTATTCAATTAATTTCTATACGAAATTATTTAAATCAAGACAATTTTATTTTATTATTCTTTCTTTGTATGTATGTATGTATGTATGTAAAATACATTTAATCTAGACCCAAGGGGTTATATCTAGCCTAGAGGCGATGACACAGAAGCTTAACATTTGTCCTGTAAGGTTCATGATTGTATTCACAACCTCCATCCTATGCTAAAGCTCCGCTACATAACACTGCGCACTCCCAATCCCAATAATTGAATTAACTAATGTAATACCTACACGATTACCAACGTTAGCTATGTATGCACATGTGGGGGAATTACTGTTTGGAATATTGTTTTATTCAATCGTATTTCGTGGTTTCACATTTAATTCGGTTATTTTGATTTTACAACGGGGTTACCTACAAATATTTAATTCGCGACTAAATCAATGGACCCGGATTACATACAGCAAGCAAGCAAACAAACAAACAGCGGTCAACATATTGATTCACGGAACAAGACAAACAAATACTGTAACTTAACCTGCCGGGACCTTGAATAGAAAATTAGATGCCCCATCTGGTCCAGTTGGTTTAGCCATAGAACTAAGCGAGTTTAAATCTCGAGTTATAAGTCAAATACGAGGATAGTGCTTTGTGGAGGGGTTCGTTTTGCGGTCAAATATACTACTACGTACATATATCCAACCAACCAGCACATAGCACATACATACATATATTTGCATTAATACAACGCACCCGAGGAATACGATATGCCTTACACGGTGGATACGCACGCTGAAGTCGATGATATATTGCCGACTTACCCGGCGAGCAACATATATATAATTGCATTACTGCATTATGGTTGCCATCACAGTTGACGAACGTAATATGCAACCACTCTGCGGCGCTGCGGCCCCCCAGAACAAAAGGGGACTTTTTTTTGTTTAGTAATTTCGCGGTTTATAAAGATCCACAATTTATTGATTCAATTTCGGGGGCTGTTATTATGGCTTGACTGGCGCACCCAGCGAAATATGCTTCATTCTAAATTGTATGCAATTTGATTTATCAGGGGTGCAATCCCCTCCTCCACCCCTTGCAGCATACACGTATAGCTACCCAATTAATGCAATCAATTTATATAATAAGCTTCATAATTGATTGCTTGATTGACTGATTGGAAACCATATGATGTTTAATTAAAAAAAGAAAAACAATCAGATTCGATTCAATCTTACTACGTATAAGAAAAATAAAAAGTGAACATGCAACTTTTGTGCAGCTACAATGTGTTCTAAAAATAAAATCAAATTGGTTGGTGATCAAATAAATATCGTACCATAATTACTCCCTCATGGTAGGGTAGGCCATTGAAAGCAATAAAAAAAAAAAGAAAAAAAGTGTACTTGTACTATATGTATACGAGTGTAATTTTGTGTGAATCCGATACTGTAGTTGCCCTCCTCAAACAGGAAGTAACAGTACCCATGTTGGCGTACAAAACACGCGACGTCAAATCTAATTTTAAATACATTTCCATGATTGCGATACGCACTCTGAACTTGTGTTCAGGTGTGTAATTCTAGCCAGGCGGACCACCACATATTGCGGATTAAGGGATCGCTTTTTTTTTTTATTTTAAATCTCCAACAATACAAATAACATCGTTATTTCTGTCTAACCGTAACAAAGGATTCATTTTTAAAAACATCATTAACCCAAGTCGCGAACGACCAGAGCAAATTGTATAGGGTATAGAGATTTTGAAATCAGTAGTTATAGTAAAATTTAAATCAACAATAATTATTCAAATTATATCAAAATACAGCAAAAAGATAATTTGTCGCTGCTGTTAAATATGAATGAATATTAAAATAATTCTAAATTAATATGCATCTATGCTTTAGGTATGGATATTTATACAATGGTTATTAGAATTATTCGACTTGTTAATTGTAAATACATAAATTAATAATTAATAATTTAAGGTTTGATTGTTCCACTGTTTCGACGTTTGTATTTCTAATTAATATGTTACTATTATATTATTTTATAGGTAAATAAATGATGTGCATATAGAATTGTTTTAATTATAATAATAATAATAAAATTAACTTGCGAAAATAACAGCGTAATTATTAGAAATGTGTGTGCTTTACATCTTGGTGGAAATATTATTATTATTATTATTATTATATAAAACATGCACAGTTTTATGTTATATCAATAAAAATTAGAAGAAATGATTACCTACTCTGTTATTTTTAATGTGTATGTTAGGGTAATATTTCTTTTCGAATGCAAATAGAATCGTGTGTGTGTGTGTTTGCATACATATAAAATATAAAGTAAAGTAAAAAAGATGTTCGTACACATACACACATACATATATGTATGTATGTATAGGTTTGGGTTAGCCGCGAGTGTTACTTGTTTCATCGTTAACGAACGCATGAAGATATCAATCTTAATTTTTTTTTCTCTCCCGACTCCAACACAAGATTAATGTTTTCCTCGTTGCGTAAAGATCTAAGAGAGTGGGCACGGGTCGGGTGGTCTGACTAAAGTGTGTGACGAAATGTTCCAGTTCAGAATTTACATATGTTAATGATAGCGTTTAATTGAATGATAAAATGCTATTTCGTATGAAAAAGACAACCGCCCCAACGTTCCACTTGGTTTCAGATGGATTTTTATTTTAATTAAAGACATTTCATTCGCCGTGTATCACATTTATACATACATACATACATACACGGAAAGGGCGTATTCATTCCTATATCTATATTAATTTACAGACATACTTAAACTATTTATCGCATAATAAATGAAAAACATTACTCAGTCTATATTACGTTAAATGAACGTTTAAACTAACAAAACATCAACAAGTGAAACTATAATTATTATTCTATACATATATATATATATATATATATATATATATATATATATATATATATATATATATATATATATATATATATGACAGCTATATTATTGATTCAATCACTAGTTTTTAACGGTCAATAATAATAATAATAATAATAACAACAATTTTAGACATAAACCCCGTATGAAAACAAAATGCTGAAGAATTCCACGCCTAACAAAACAACTTTCTGTCAATTAGGTACTTGAAATTTTACCCAAACACACACAATAGTACCACAGTTAATGATAAAAAAACATTGTCCATCATCAGGTAACATGACTCACCAATTCTATACACAAGCAGCGTCTTTTGAAATGAAATGCTATTCGATTAGATTCTATTATCAATCTTAGTATTTATGTTTTAATCAAATTCGTCATTTGCGAGAAAGTACAAGTTTGCGACAGAGAATTGTTTGAATGTGGAATTGGAGCTTGAAAAGATTTTATTTTAATAATTCCATTAATTACTGAAAAGGGGTCGGCGTCGGCGTCGGCGTCGCCTGACGTGACAGGGATAAATGGCGAAAAGTTATTGGTTATCTTTCAAATTGCTTTCGACTATTGTGCCGGGGGTGAATAATAATAATAATAATAATGATCAAGTAGGTATATTAAATCGTATCAATATTTGCTCTGAATTGAGATGTTCGGAAATGATTATGTATTCACGGACCATTCGAGACGTCTTGAAATAGTGAATTGTTACATACATCGAACACCGATTTACTATCTACGTCCAACACGTATTATGTGATCAATGAACTGAACATTGTTAAGGTCCTCACATTGTGGTGGACTAGGTACACACACACACACACACATACAAAATACAATCAATTTATCTCGTTTCAATCAATTGCGATTGGGTGCGTTTGATGCATTCTGTAATAATTGCATCACTGATAAATTGCACAACGTTTTATGGCTTATGGTTTGGTACCAATACATTTCATTTTTATTATTGGGAAAACAGATATTTAGCTAAATCATGTGTGAAGCCTGTTAGTTTATAGTTAAGAAGTATTTACGATACCCGTAGGTGGTAGATAGCAATATGTATCAATCAACCATTGTACTTTTGAATATGATTCCGTAAAGTATAGAGCTAAAGTTCGGTTTTAATGTAATGTTCTTGTTTTTAATATTCACTTTTCTTGTATTTCTAATAAAATGTTTAGCGACGAATAAGTCACAAGACAATAACAATAAATGATTGCCAACGCGAGAATCAGAACGGTTTATGATGGTTTTATTAAGTTTAAATGACAAATATATACGTATATATGTAGGTACTACGTATATGTATATACTTGTTATCAAATCCATAATACAAATAAAATATCGCTGTTGTTTCAAATTTAGAATTTTGAATAATACTTAACACAAAATGTTGATTTCCAACTGACGTGCTTTGGCAGCGAAAATTTTATAATTGCTTAAAACTAAATTCGATAAGGTTGGCAATAGAACTGACGGCTGACTTTGAACTTTTAATTAAAAGTAGGTATACCTACTCAATTTCAATGAAGATGATTTGCATCATAAGGCGATATTATTTTTAACTGAAGCAATTAAAACTTTGATTCAATTAAAATATACCTATCTACCGAAGGATAAATAATTATTTTTAAAAGCGTTAAAATGTTTATACTGTACCTAGGTATAGAAAAATAAATAAATAATTATTGTTGGTTGACTAGGCATTTCTTTTCCCGTTAGACTGCAAAAGTCATCCATCTTTCAGTATATGTCATTTTGGTAACCCCGTGCACCATGACAGCTAAACATTTCACTGAAGCATTTCTGCCTCTCTCTCTCTCATATACATATGTGTGTGTGTGTGTGTGTGTGTGTGTGCAAGTCCTCTGTTGCAAATGTAGCCCACCCACCCATTTGTTCACATGTCACTGTCACTTTAGAATACATCAACATCGGGAACCACCTCTGACGAATTTCAACTACCTACCAAATTTATGTTTCCATCACTAGAAATTTATTTATTTATTTTTCTATAAATTGAAACACTGTTATTTCCAATTGCTAAATGCAATATAATATTTAAAAGTATTAGAGTGTGTTACGTTGTATAGAATAATATATAAAAAAAAGAAAAAAAAGTTGGAATATTTTATCTAGTTGGTACATACATACATACATACATACATAAGCTGGCATAGAACGAATATGTGTAAGAGTATATGTGTAAGAGAGCGAGCACACATTGATCTAACGAATTACATAAATACGAGTATAGAGCTTTGTCGTTCAAAAGCGTTTGATTTGCTTTCGTGTGGTAGGTACATATATGAAAACTATGTCTGTATGTACCGATCACTGATTGAAAAACTTTATCTGGTCTAATCATGCTTCAGTTTTGGAATATTTCTACTAATAGAAGTATTCTCTTAGTAAGCCTATAAACGTTTGTCTATTTATAAATTATTTCGGTACATATGTACATAAGTATACCAACTAACTTGATCAATATTAACAGGGCAAATTGTCTTACAAGTACTTAAATCTAACTACTAGAACTTTATGTGTATTATTCTAGTAATAGCTATATTTGAATTGTATAATATTATCGATTTCAATTATTGTTTTATTATTCATGAACATTTATATTTAGGTAACCGAAATATCTATTGGATGGACAATTCAAAAAGAACAAATCATCGAACTCATTCATAAATCTAAATCATAAACCAAACAATTTAATAATAACTAATGTACCTGGATGGATACTAATGATCCAGGAAGTTGAAGTATTCAAAAATTAAATCGTCGTAAATTTATTTGTAATAAACGAAGGTATTTTTTTAGAAAAATGTTTTAATTATAATCAGATTGTAAGAAAATATTTAATAATAATCTACATTGGAGTTTCTTATACGTAGTATATCAGTAAGGGTACATAGGTAACCATACATGTTTAGATAAAAGTATGTGTAACATTTAAATAAATAAATATAGCTTATACGTCTATACATACATCCATATGTAGATATATGTATAGAAAATGATTTATGCATTCATGTAAATTGTAAAGTTCTTTGAATTTGTTAGTTTTCACTAACACATCTTTCTTTTGAACATTTCGCATTAAGTCTTGCTCGAAAATACGCAAGAAGTGAATACAGACGTGCTTCGATTTTAAGGGATTTGGTTGTAAGTGCATGTCTGAACAACTGACTGCCGGTTCAAGTGCAAACTACGACGACAAGAGTACTCTTCAAACTTGTAAAAAAGTTCGCTAGGAATACGCTGAAACAAATTGCAACAAATGTAGTAAGCAACGTTTTGGAACAAGTGGAACATTTCTTTTACTAAATCGTTCAAAGCAGAATTGCTTACGGACGAAGAAAGATTTTCCTCTAAATCAAACTCAATTACAAGATGTTTATAATGTGTACCTTACCTACCTACCTACCTACCTACCACAATAACTAGTTGACAACAATTGAATCTTTGCTATGAATATCATAAATGTTAGAGGGTAGCTTTGGTTCGCACTCCGGCAAAGCCACCTGAAACTATAATTATAATCCGGGGTCGCGGTGATAAATTTCAAGTAACTTACAGAACATTCAAGCACTCTCTGCATTTGAGAACAATCACACACACACACACACACATTAACCACACATCAACAATCATTCAATTAGTATTCAATTGTTGCTGCAGCAGCATTACAAGCATGTTGAAAGAACATATTACTTGAAGACGCTGCGCCGCTCCGGCCGGCTGTTGAAATAAAAGAAATAACTACCCTACGGGTAATAAGTAGGCGGTCATGCACGACCATGAAAGATATACGCGTTGGCGTAACCAACGCAACCTTACTTTTGGCCACAATGGGTGAACGCGACCGCTAACGGCCACTATTAATTTCAGGCTTTATGTTCAGCAGTCGTCGTGAAATAAGGGAATAGGCGATGGCGATGGCGATGGCGGTGGTGGTGGTGGTGGTGGCAACGGTAACGGCAACGGCAACGGCACACGAGGACGCACGGTGTGGCGGTATCTCACATCACAAAACAAACGATTCCAGACAGGGTCACGCTAAATCCGTGTAATACTCTGACGATGTAATTAATTTCGTGCTTTGTTAATTGTGTCGACGGGGGACACACGTTGTGTTACTTGATATTAATGTTATAAACATGCGGTTTTTAGGTATTCATACTTGTATGTGCACCTACGCATTACATTTAGTAGGTATAACTATTGTTGCAAAAACGACTTATTGACATCAATGAACAATCGTCGTTGTCATTATCATCATCATCATCATCATCAACTAACTGTTTACTGATCGTTTTTGCACTGCTTAATAACGTTCATTGTGTCTCCTCTCTGTAGATATATTCAGACTATAGGTACCTTTTATTATCTATTTGATTTATATACCTACATATACGTATTTTCTTATATACCTCCCTACAAATTACACATCGGAACATTAGATAATAATTGATTAATAATAATAATTACTAATCAATATACGCCGGTGTAAAAAATATAAAATATGCGATGCATCAAATTCTATTATATGTAGTAACTTAATAACATGCATATTAATGACAATGGAAATGATGTCATTTATATTTAATGTTTTATTATTTAATATTTTTCATGTATTATATCTACTAATTATGCTACTTCAGCTAGTGCAAGACAATAAAAAATAATCTTTAATTAATATTATACGACGAGAAGATTTCTGTTTTACATGGTAAGTCATAAACGTTTATTTTGCCATTAAAAAGCGTCACGTTGCATTTATTAGATTGAGCTTTATAAATGAAACATTAAAATAATAATAATAATACGTAGCTACATACTTAAGTTTTATCATAAACATAGTCTGAATGAATGAATGAATGAATAAATGACATCATGCATTATAAAGTATATAGTATATAGCACCGGTGCACTTGTAAGATCAAGTTATCAAATAATTAACAGAATGAATAAATTTGAACATTTTATGATGCAAGTAGTTAAAATTTTAATGAATAACGCGGAGTGGGTGGACATTTTAATTACTGTAAATGATGCAAGTTAGTGCTGAATATATAAGATGCATTATACATACATACATACATACATACTAGGTATATAGTCTAATAGCATCTCTTGTAACAATTCAAACTAAAACTTTAATACTATTACTACTGTTTAGGGACATACGTATATTTATTTTAGTTTTAAATTTTATATTATAGCTGTAATTAAAATAAACACAAGTTGCCGTTGTGTGGCGGCGTGGTTATCATATCCGGTTAACACGCGAAAAGTCTCCGGCTCCGGTTCGATTCCGGGCGGAAACATTTTAATTCTCGTCCAATAAATCTCATACACGCCCCAGAACATGACCATTGCTTTCGGAATTTAAATATATATATATATATATATATATATATATATATATATATATATATATATATATATATATATATATATCACTCTAATGAACTTTGAAATGTTTATAAAAATAAAATATATCTATAGAACTATGAAATCATTTCTGATACCTAATCGAATACTTAAGCTCTTTTATATTAGATACAATTAGGTAAACATGTCTCGTGGTTCTGAATACAGCACGCTTATAATTCTGTAACTAGATAGGTATGTATGTACATACATTTCCAATATTTGAGTAAAGATATAATGTATAGCTACATATATGTTAGTTATCTGTGTATTTGTTGTGAGTCCGAATATGTGTGTGTGTGTGTGTGTGTGTGTATGATGGTCGTATAGGGAAAGATTGGAGTGAGTGCATTAGCCCCTCGGGTTGCACAACTCGTACTGCAATCTGCATGCCCGTACGTGAGCTGTTCCCGTTGCAGACGTACGAGCTGTACGTGCCAGACGCCATGATCATCTCTTCTATAAAGCCATCGTGTATGTATGTATGTATATAACTACGTACGTTTGTTGTGTACATGCGAATTTGTTGTGTAAAGAGATAGATAGATAGATAGATAGACAGACAGACAGACAGACAGACACACAGATATACATATGTAACCTTTATTTACTATGTATTGGTCAGGTCATATAAATTGGATATGTTTGAATATTATTTGCTGACGCGACTATTGTATTGTGCAGTTGCACAGGACACCAAAGGTGTTTGTCCTCATTCTTTTATTCGACTTTGATCTCCACTGCAACTATTACATGTCTTAAATCTGTGTTCGTCAATCAAATAACGAAATTTACATTGTTATTGATTGATTAATTGAATTCTTCAACTGTTAACATGACGTCCTAATCAAGGCCATGTATGTACTTTGCGCAACCCTATAGGCGATAATCAATCATTTACATACCTATATTATGAGTAGTTATTGTAAGTAAATTATCGAAACGGAAACTATACATCTATTTATACAATTATTTTAAATAAATAATAAATTTATCCTCTAATACGTTAATTGTAACTTAGTATTTATAGATATACTAAAAGCAAAACAAGCAATGATGGATATCATTAAAATCTAAAATATTGATAACGCTATTATAAATTTACTTCAGTGCGTTATTATTGCCATTTCGATGCTTTTTCTGTAATGCACTGTCCATTATTTTAAATTGTTTCATACATTTTAAATATAGTAGGTAATAAAGAAATGTATATTTTATCATTTAGGTATGTACATAGCTAAAAATCTATAGGTAGGTACCTACTGCAATTAAATCCTATAAACAATTTATTGAACAAAATATTTATGGAATGATTGGCAAGTACCTATACGTACTACAATAATTTTTGTAATATTTATTCACTAGGTAATGAAAAATGTTTTAATTGAATTTCGCATAGCGGTACTTGAAATTTAAATTAAATTTATTTAAACAGCTCGGAGTATGCATACATGTGTATTTTCGTTTTATTGTTAGAGAACATTTATAAAACTTGTTGTTTATACCAACATGCGAAACGCAAAAGATTTATGTAAACTTGTTCAGATTTTGAAATAAATTTGCTGATTTTAACTTGGAAATACAAACAAAATATTGTGTTAAGGAATTAACATGTTATTTGGTAGATTATTCACGAAATACGAACAGACTTTATGTTTATAAGATACCTTTCACTAACTATAAATAAAATAAACACATCTGTCGTTAGTAGGCACGGAGGGTAAACAAGTTGTTTTAGTTGATTTGAAATTGTTTTTGGAATTTCATACAGAAATTGGTTGAACATTTTTATCTGTGATGAACTATTTTTCGTACTTTGATAACGAATTCTTGTAATGACTGCCATCATTAAAACATTTAAAATTGTATTCAGGGTAAATATAGAATTTTAAATGATGCATTAAAGTACACTGTTAAAAAAGATCACATATCGTAATATTCAGATGTGGGGCCACACAGCAACAACGCGACGGATACAAATGAGCGAGTCGTTAACCGACCAAGCTCGTCATGTTTTTCACTAAGTGCGGACATGATGACGCAGTAATCTGTGATAAGTTGCGCCTCATTTGTTCTAGATACCTACATACACGTACATATATATATATATTATTCTCGTGCACAAAGTTACAGATGAAGCGCATAATATGTATGTACACAAATAGTCACTTTTCTATGCCGCGCCGACTGTCGATATAAAACATCAGGCAATGTGATTACATACATATTTTATTATTAATATTTGATTTGTTTTTATGTTTGAATATTTATTGCCGAGCTTGTTGTCATGTTCGTATGTTATTACACTATGAATCATCGTTGGATGCTGGCAAGTATCTAATAATAAATTCCTAGATGCTCCCATATATTTAACACTGACGACTGGAATGATAAAGTGAATATTCGGTATTCGCGTTGGCAAAACTTTGCGTACCGTGAAATTTATGTATTTATGTGTGAATCATGGAAAAAAAAAATATAAAGGTTATGATTGTCATATTTATCGTTAGATATTCCTCGCTTCGTGTTTTTATAACCAGCTTTAAATTTAACAATAAAATTCATAAGATTCAATTTATTTTGTATACCTATCTTTATGCAAAGTTTATTTAGATATGAATATGTATGTAGGTAGTAAGAAATCTCTGTTATTATTTATTAAATCGTCAAAAATGAATTATGATAGGCAAAAATAATGAAATAGAAAGACATGTTTGTGAAGCTTGAGTAGTTGAGTTATGAGTGGCTGGCACGAATTCAATAGATGTAAAAAAGCATTTCTGATGTCGATAAGTTCATAAATGTATTCATCAAGTCATTCGATTTAGCCCATCTGCGGTCGGCGTTGAGGGGGTAATCAGTGCACATTGGGGCAAAAAAAAAACAGCGTTGTAGGATAATGGACACGAAAGTCGCGCGCAAAAAAATCCACCATTCAATCATGTGTCAGTCTCGTTTCGTGTGGTGGCATTGTTAGAGACATAACGCGCGATAAGAATATATAAAATGATGACATGCATAGTTGGACAGTCCTAAGCAGAACGGGGGATCTTTCACTGTATCTGGCATTTACAAATGACACGGACTCTGGTCTGGTGGCCCGGGTGACACGACCTCCCTCAGCTAGTCCCGGACATGATACCAACCGAATTTAACCAATTTCATGTATACGTACATATGTATGCGCACATAGCCGGGATGTGCTAAATGACTATATACATACATACATACACAAATCTAGAAACTAAACGAGCTGCATGGAACATTCGACTACACTTGGTTACAATGATAACAAGGCGAAACGTCACTCAAAGGGTACACACACTATATGAGCTGAAATTGTCACGATTTCCAACCAGATTTTTCGTTATTATTTTTATATTCCACTACGTTGCTATTCAAATTTCTCGTTGGTATGTAGTACGTACAAATCATAAACTAGGTACTACATACAGACCTATTTTAGAGTGTCACTGAAAATTTGTGACATTTTTATTGTTTCATGTATTTATTATTATTAATTTTCGATAGCTTATAAGTATATGCTTACTATTCCTCAAAGCATTATGTATGTGCATACGTATATGTTGGACATCTTCTATAATTGGTAATCACACTATTGGCACTGACCTACCGTCATTGCTATACTAAAAGATATTCTGGTGTCAAATTTGATCAAATTACATAGAGTGTCTCTTCCTATACAGAGATAGATAGACAGACAGACAGACATACAGACAGACGGAGAGATGATGTTGCTTCGTGACTTTCACAGATAAGTTCTGACAGCCCTCAGCTAACCCTAGTGACTAACTCCCCTAGCTATAGTATCGTTAGCATACGTCACCGTAGAAGTTAGTGATTTTAACGCAAATGGATTATTAATAAACCTTTTGCGTATATGTCAACTGTATGCAAGTCAGCCTCTAGTCATTATTGCACTTCTCCAAACACATAATATGTATTGCCAGTTTGTGCAAAAGCAACACCAGCAATAATATTATTGTATACCTACTTTGATCATTCATTATATTAAATGGATGCGTGTCAAATTGTGACAACCAGTCACTCTGTTCTGTTAGGTTGCTTTATATTACGTATATCTTATATAAAGTGCGTAAAACACCAGTAATTTATAATTTATAATAAATTTACTTACAAAAAGTCTTTCTATTAAATGTTCGATAAAATAAAACCTCATTTCATGAAAAATATTAAAGTCGTATATTTATTTGTGGTAAATTTCAAAGTAATTACATGATGGAAGCGTGTTTGTTAAAAGCTACAAACAATTTCAATGCAAAATAAACAGCGTCGTACTATAACTGACATCTTTAGATTGAAATGGAATGACAAGAGGGATGGAGGAGGAGGAGGAGGAGGAGAAGAAGAAGTGTGGTGATTCAATGGAGTAAGTTATTGTTTCCCGGTGAATACGCCAGTCTCCTTTCCTATCCATCGAGGATTACGAGAGGAGCTGTTCTGGAAACACTTTTACTTAGCTCCGAAACTGTTTCCCGAACGAAACTCCAGGGCATTGTTTACGCATAAATCAAACTTGAATTAAGAATCTCACCACCGTGGTATTAAACGGGAAACTTTTCACGCACTCCAGAGATGCTTAAACTTTACTTCAAACGAACACTATTGCAACACCGCGATTTATATACTTAACGTATAAGTGTTTACTTTAAATTTTAGCCGGATATTATACGTATTCACGTCATATAATTAACAAACAATTATTAATATTATTTTATATAATTTAAAAAAATGACAAATTACATTTTTTACATTTGGTTGCTACAAGATTTAAAATTTTTTTTTTTTTGTAACAACTTTCTTAGATGAGCTTAATCTTTAGCAACGCAGACGATTCTAATTAAATTTAATGAAAAAACAGTTTAAATGTGTATAGGAATGTAAATGTATAATAAGAGATAGAAGTGAATAATATTGGAAGTGAAGTGGAAAAGTGTCAATTATAAAAGAAAACAAAGAAAGTCCGGTCCGTCGCGAATGGCATCCGATAACTGATAACCTCGTAGCGCATTCACATTTATTCTTTTTGTTTTCTCAATTATAATTTGGTTTCGTTTTGCACTGTGTAATGCGCGCACGAAAGACAACTTTATATTATGTAAATTATATTTTAATTTCCGGTACACAGTGTATGTAGTGTACAGAAATAAGCTTTCGTTCGTCTGCTTAAAAAAGAATATCTACTTACAATATTTTATAATTTAAATGCGTTCAGATTTGCATAATTGAATTTGCAGAATAGACGAAAAGATATTTCTTCAAAGACAAGATAGGTTTGCAGATATTAAAACCAGTTGTTATTTTATATTTTGTTATTTCTTTTACAACCAGAATTACTTTGCATCGCATTAACTGTAATAACAACAGTTTTAATTTTCTTTTTCTCTGTTGTTGTGTGTATTTTTATGTAAATACTACATTTCGCCTTACTAGCTGAATACTAGATGAATCTTTACAACTATTATTCGCGTTTTTATGTTAATTTTACAAAAGACATATTTTCTTTCGATAAGGATAAATTTTCATATATTTATAGGTGATGTCATATCATTTTACGTTCAACTTCTACAGTAAGTACATGTCCATGGTGATTGATGAATAGTTTTACGATTTTCGCAAAAAAAAAAGAAGGCTGTCTATTGATATTGTATTTTTGGGATTGCACAACTAATATATTTTAAACCAGTACTACATTGGGGTATTACCTATATCATTTAAATATCTTAAAGAAATGTCTCCGTTGAGAGATTTGATGTATGTATTTATAAGAGTTATGATAGTGTTCCATCCATAGTACATGTAATATCAATTTTACGAGAAGAACATTCGATAGAGTAGGCACATACATACATACATGCATACATATCACCTTTCGACAGAGTGCGCTTGGCCGCAATAAAAAAATATCACACCCGTTGATGGTGCAGTAACATGTCATTTATATCATTCGACGAAGAGTTTGGACAGCTCTTCACAGAGTATCACATAGCACACCCACCTGGCCATCACACTTGACATATCTGTAGGTGATTCGTTTGGGGAAAGGTTCCTTTTTTCACGGTTATACAGAGTGTCATACAGAGGAAATCACTTTAAAAGAAATTCAATTTATAAAATTGATAGTTTCACAGCCCAAGTATGGACATTTTGCTGAGTAATTAAACTAGTATTTTTCAACTGCAGTACCTATACGCTTTACTATTTCTAGCATAAAATAATAATATACGTAAATATTGAATAGCAAGTGTGTGTGTGTGTGTGTGTGTGTGTCCAGTATTAGTGCAAGCCTTGTTTAATTCTAATATAATAGTTTTGGCCATTAACGGATAGTATCAAGTATCTTTGAAACGAGCGATCTACCTACACCTACTCTGGCTTCAATGAACAAACAATGGAAGTCGTTAATTGAGTTAATTAATCAAAGATGAACGAGCCGTGCGCCCTGTGATATTTATAATCGCGATGAGAAACAATTTCCTGACTTCTAATATACATATATATATATCTAATTCCCGGAGCCCTAGACATGAAATCTGAATATACATATACATATATATATATATCGGTAATAAATCCATTAGATACAGGTATCTGTCTAATCGAAACACTGTTTGTACGTCCGGATGAAACGTTTACTCCAAATCGAAATGATTTGCTGCCGAAGGAAATTGAAAACCGAATGTTTAGCATTACAGATCGATTTCCAGTTCATCTTATATATACATACACACATACATACATACATATATGTATGTAACTAGTTGAAACTTATTCCATATTATTACACAACGGCGGAAATCTAAAACGAAACCGTTCTTATTATACCTACATATACGTATGTATATTCAATCGATAATAAAGACATTTAAAATCTAAACCGCGAATAAAATAGCATTTGTGGCCGTTTATATCCATTCTCCAGGGAACGCTAACAAAATGTTCATGTTATTTCTATTACCTATAGGACACACAGACACACACACACACATACAGTTTAGTTGCAAACACATCTGTGCGCATTCGTGTCCTTTTCTTGTATAGGTAATAATAATAATAATAGTTTTAAATATTCTTTCCCACTTTATCTGTCCGTGTATAGCGAGAGTTTCGCGTGACACTGGTCGGTCATGTGACTTAAAAATATACCTATCTACAGTTTGACTAAATTATTTTTTAAAATGATACTAGACATGCTAGTCATTATACAACTTTAATGAAGTCACGTTATTTTACACAAACAAACAAACAAACAAACAAACCGATACCTATTTATATATTTAATTTCATCTCTTAAATTAACTTTGCCTTTACTAGTTCAATGCAATTAATTTTGGAATACGACAAAGAAAAGTACTGTTTTACAGTATTAAAATAAAAATGTCCCTACACTTGTATGATAAATCAGCTTAACAAGAAGAATGAATCGGTCGAGATTCATTTGAGTGCACAGTTAATTGCGTTGACCATATTGTGGTAGCAGTAGTTAATTAAGCTTGTTCTAGTATATATAAAGATTAATTGCTCGCACTATTTCAATGTGACTATTATATAATTAATATACGCTATGGCTGAACGCAAATTAAGCCACGGTTTAATGCAACATGTAATCATAAATGAATTGAAATACATTTTTAAGCGTTTCTTGAATTTTCAACAGAGCTTTCCATAGAAGGTATTAGTAAATGAGCTTAAAATGCAAAAAGAAATTAGCAGAGGTTCTTTTAAAAGCTTCAAAGTGAAAATTAAAAAAAAAAAAAAACGTTAATTTCATCTTTGAGCAGCAGGCAAAATACAAAATAAAATGTAGGCTCATGAATGATGGAATGATGGTGCATGTATATTTAAAAAAAGTTATTCAATTTCCAGCAAAGTTCCACTCAGCCCGGACTACAGTAAGAGAGAGAGAGAGAGAGAGTAAAAATAATCTCAAAGAATAAGTCGCACTCGAGTCTTCCTACACCTACATACAGCTCTTTGCAATAATGAAAAAAAAAAGTCATGTCTTGCTCAACATCTGGCACTCTTCATTAAAACAAATATTCAGGAGAGGAAAACACTTCCTTGCTTTTACCTATTTCGTTTCTTTTTTTTCCATTTCGTTATTTGCAACAAGATTTCTTTTCTATCTGACAGCGCCATTCGCTTTATTATTGTTCGCTTTTTATTTCAAATGCTCATCTATACCTACTTTTATTTATTCCCTTGTCTCAATTATCTTTTTATATATATGCATATTAGTTTGTATGCGCCACAGACTATTCGATTTCTTATTCGTGAAATATATGTACGTATAAATGTCGGATGTAGCTTGCATGAGGGTTTATATTTATATTATTAGATATGTCGCTATACATTCATTCAAATCTGTCATCAGAAATGCTCAAAAACGTCTAGTTTCGAAATTATTGACTGAAATAGTTCGCGACTATTTCAATTGGGTAAAAAGTCAAAAAATAATAAAAAAATTCGAAAATTAATGCCTAATATCGATTCTTCTCGGTATTTTAATTATGGAAAATAATTTTCATCGCAATCGAAGACATTTTTTTTTTTTGCTTCAGACGACGCGTCGTCTATTTAGACTCTCTCAATTGTTTAAACAATAAAAACTAAAAACTGAGTGCAGATATAAAATTGCCCGCGCCAGAGAATTCTAAGTAGGGATTTGTTAATAGAAAAATAAATTTTCAGCCAAATCGGTTGAAACATGTGCAAGCTACAGCCCTGCATGTACGTTGGTAGCAGAAAAAAGCTGAAAAACGTATAGTTCGAAGCTATGACCAAAATCATAATATTAAAGCTGAAATTTTTATCGAACTAGAACTGAAACGAATACATGTACAAGATTAATTATGTGGCACTGAAAGGGTTGGGGAGGGCCACGGAGGACTCTGGCTTACAAACTAACATCTTACGTCTACTGAAAAACAAGCTGAAAAATTAGCAAAAGTTAGGCTAGTAAAAAGTATGATTAGCTTAATTAATTAAAACTAGCTGGAAAAAACTTAGAGCTAAAATAGCTGAAAGGGAAAATGTTAAGCTGAAAGAAAGCTGTAAAATTAGAAAGGGTTAAGCTGAAAAGGAATTGGTTAGTACATAAAATAAACACTGGCGTGACCAGATTATGGAAAAAGGAATTTATATTTAATATTTAAAGTATTGCATATATATTTAATAAATATATATTTAATTTTATTTAAATAATAAAAGTTATTAATAAGAATCTGGTCACGATTTAAATTAGACAAATAAATAAAAATCTAGCGATGTCGAACACAGCTTCTAAATGGCGCAGCGTGATCCTGAAGTACTGAAAAGTAAAGTTTGATTTACTTTTACCAAGCTAGACTTACGTTTAACTCAGTAAATCCTAACAGGACCCTTTGCAGTGCCTCTTATAAAAAATATACACACTTCTCAAACCAACTTTGTAGCAACTTTGAAGCACCTGAGTTTCCAGGTGCTTCTTTGTTGTTTTGATGCAAAACAATATGTTTTATTGCGTTTAAGGGCCTCACGAGGACCCGAGCCATCACGAGGACCCAGAGCCAACACGGGGACTCTTAGGGCCAACACGGGGACCCAGAGCCAACACGAGGACTCATACTTAAAACTATTGTTGTTCAATTGACTCAAAATTAATTAAATAATAAATATCTACCATACAACAAATTCAAAATAAATTACTTTAAAATTTAATTAAATAAACTCTTTTATGTATTGAATAGAAAACTATAAAACATTATTTTGGAACGTACCCTGACGAGGGCCCTACTTAATTGAAGATTTTTTTAATATTTGAATATATTCCCACCCCCTACCTATGCTTATTCTAATTTGTGCTTTTGAGCACAGGGCACACACAATTTTGTGCTGTGCATGATGTATTGTAACATTGGGTACGACACAATGTTACACCTGTAAATAAATAACTGAAAGAAATTTGGATTAGAAGGCGAATTGCCATAGATAGAGTGCAGTGTGCAAGTCTGCTCACACACTGCGAATACTTTAAAAGGTGGACACCCAGTTAACCAGGACTGGGACGTCCGAAAAACGTTCAATCTGAAAGTTTGAAAGTACAGTTAGTTATTGGGGGCCCACCTCGCTCCTGCGGCAGGCCCAGTGTTTCGAGATTTTATTATTATGACCAAACGAAATGGTCAAACCAACCAACAAATCAATCCGGTTCCCAGTGAACCCAGTTCGGTACTTGTGCTAACACTACTGCACCCTGGTCGTACAGTAGAGTGACTTGTAACCGTTCCAGAGACACCAGGCACCCACCGTACATCGTACAATGTACGGATGGGCTTTCTTGGACGATTCGTCAGTCGGTTGTTTGCAACGCGCCAATATTAACAAGTGCCACCCATCTCATTTAACCGACCGTGTACTTAGGACCCTGCACATGCACGAGCTAATGTACCTTTCTACACCGCACCTCAGGCCATCCGTGTCACTGGCAATGACCACCATATCGGTATATCCAACCTTAAGGCACGTCCACAACCGCCAGCAGATTTACGCTATACGAACACGTTACTCACGCGAAGCAGGACACAGAAGGAAGCTACGATAGGCGGCATGCCAGTGAACAACAGACCCCCAAGACGAGAGCATATACTTAGTACCTCCAGCACTCGTATCAGATGCTGATCGACGTGTAGTGACGCAGTCAAAAGTACAACAATCGGCTAACATATTGATGAAGTCACACCTAATGATATCAGCGTTATCTAACTTGAATCGTCGCGACCCGCCCACCCCAAAACACCCGAGACCCGAATTAAACACCCAACCAGATTACCAGAATATAAACACCCGTGAATCTATATCACGCGATCATTTTGAAATACAACAACGATCTGCACCCGGAGCAGAACTGCCTCTGTGTGAGTGGTCAGTACGCGATATCGATACAAAAAGGTCTTCATGTTGCTGTTGTTATCTAGAAGTCCAACGGTGGTTGCTCCAACGATGTCAGGGAGGAATATTTATTATTTACAAACGGAACGAAACGGAACGAGAAGGAATACTTGTTCTAACCGTAATATAAGGGCAGGTGCTACCGCATATATTTGAAACCAAAGCGCGTGTTCCAGACATATGCAGACATTTGTTTAATCAAGTTATATGAACCATGGTAAGGTTGAATTGCTTCAACCACCACTTCATCAGGTTCTGCAATAAATGATCAGGGGTGGTTTGGAACAAGTTATTCTATAAAGTTGAACATAGTTTTTGGGGCATGTGCTATTTTATATTATTTTAATTAATTTTAATTGATGTCATTTAATTAAAAAAGTTCTTGATCAATATGAGTGAATTAGTTTATATTTCCCAGTTGTTTAACCATTTCTGAATACGCGCCGTATTCAGAAATTGTTAAAAGAAGATAGAAGAAGAAACATTATTACAATAAGTACACCCGAAGACAGTGGATTTTGTTAACATTTTGCATCCTATAGAAGAAAATCACTGCCTGATGCGCACGAAGTATATTACAAGTACAAATGGTACTCACCCAATTCCAAATCCAAATCCAATACTTGTTCCTCTCCAACCACAGCTGAAGTTCTAGTTGCTCCTGTTAGCGACTGGATGGTTAGCACTGGATTTTATTTCGCGAAATCATTTATTTTTAATCACTCAGAAGCACAATTTTTATTCATGAATTTACGACAATTATTTAAACAATCACTTTTACTATCACAGAGTTTAAACGGAAATGCTGATTTATTTTTAAGAAACTTTCAATAATACTTTATAAGGAATGGCTGAAATTTTACGAAGTCATTTCACTAATTGATAAACACTCGCGGAAATATTCAAATAAATTAATCACTTGTTTACGAATTGATGGTACATACATTTATAGGCATATAAACAATAATAAAGAAAGAAAGAAAGAAAGAAACTGGGAAATATAAACATAGCACATGCGGGATAATAAAAAAATCACTTACTTTTTCTATTTTTAAAGCCCTTTGGTTGTTGTGGATTGGTCGCCCCTAAAACATTGGCAAATACATTAGAAATCATCTCTAGTAATGAAACAATGCTTTAAACACCCGACGCTACCGTTTTTTAATATTTATTTATTAAATTCTGAACGCAAAGTTAACGAAAATAAATAAAAACACTAAATTAATAAACAAAATTTTAAATCTAATTTATTCAATAAAATTGCGCTATAATTTCTAGTGAATATTAATTATTAGCAAGCTTTTAACAGCAAACAACATAAAAGATTTGAAAGCCTTTCTTTATAAGTTTAGTATTAACAAAGTTTCTACTGCCTCGTACT
Source organism: Nebria ingens riversi (assembly GCA_018344505.1). Taxonomy (NCBI): domain Eukaryota; kingdom Metazoa; phylum Arthropoda; class Insecta; order Coleoptera; family Carabidae; genus Nebria; species Nebria ingens. Next base: position 60,373 of record JADQWA010001076.1, read on the forward strand.
ATTATTATTATCATTAATATACATTTACTGGTTTAAACTGTAAAAAACATGTAAAAATTGCAATAAAACCACTTCTAATAGAAGATCCAAAAGTACACAAAATGTATACAGATTTTAGGCTCAGCAAACAACCACCCCACCTCTGCTTGGCGGTTCAGTGTCTGATTTTGCCGAAGAACTATGATTTATTAAACCCCAATTTCTATACCTATGATTTAAAATGATTTCCATTTCACAAACATTACACATTGTTTAAACCCGCGTTTAAATTATCTATATTATTTAATTACTACATCAGTGACAGACTTTTTTTCCACAGTTAAACGGAAAGAATAAATATTTATTTTAAGTTTAAAGTACACACATAATAAACACTTGAGACTAAAATTGCGGCACTTGTTCAAAATAATCAACGCAATTATTAAACAAACCTATAAATAAATACCTAATAGAAACGCATTTTTAATTGTGGGGGAAAAAACCGTTTTGCAAAAGCGCCACATGCGCACGGGGGCCGCAACGGGTACATCCTATTTATTGAATTTAAATTTTTGAACACTCTACTGATATATCAAGTTATTTATTTAAAAAAAAAAAACATTTAAATAATATTTAATTTCTTATAAATTTCTTAAGGAAATTTATTGCTATTTAAAAATAAAACAATTTAAACAAATATCCAATATATAAACCGCTCCCCCACCCCCAGAGAAACATATACATTTTATAAGATGGCGACTGAGAAATAAAATAGGTACATGGCATAATAATAAAAATTACCTTAAGTCTCTGCTACCTCGAATTTGAGGGACTGCTTTATGGATTACTCAGTTGATCCTGCAACAAAAAAAAACATGCAAATATTCTATAAATGTTTGTGGTTTAACAATGTTTAAAAATCTTAATTTAGTAATTTTTAAAGTATCAGAAATGGTGTAGCGTTGTTTAAAAAATAGTTAAACATTTGTACTTATATAAATAAAAAAGCAGAAAATCTCTATTACCCATGGAAGGTTCCCGAATCTTATAATAAGTAGGTGCAAACTCCCGTGAATTATTTGTACGCTAACTATGGTACGAAAAACACTATTTTACGCGATTTGACACAATTTAAACAATTTTTAAGCAATTTAACGCGATTTTAACAACAATTTATATAGATTTTCATGCATTAAACAGATATAAAATGAACTTCTCTGGTCGGCGTTTCTCGAAAAACTAGTTCTTACGGACCAATTCTAACAAGATTGTACGTAGAAACAAGTAATTTCAAATAAATTTCGGGTATATAAGATAAACAAGGATAGATATATTTCAGAGTGCAGCTGATCATTTACGTAGATTATTTTCTAATATATTTATATTTCCATGCAGAATTAGATCCCGGACGTGCAATTTAAATAGCGGCAACTCCGCCCGCGATCACCGCGGAAAAAATTTATCGGATGGTACATACATAAATGTGTACATATACGAGTAAACAATAATAATAAACACAGAAAGAAATAAACTGAGAAATATAAATAATAATAAAGAAATTACTCACATTTTCTTTTCTTCTTAAAGCCCTTTGGTTGTTGTGGATTAGTCGGCTCTTAACATTAGCAAAATAAATTAGTAATCATGTGTAGTAATTAAGCAATGCTTAATACACTCCACTTAGTTATTACTACGTATACGTATATAGGAAAGAAGTAAAAAATGAAGGTAAAGTTTTTAATAAAATATATTCGTCACACAAGATGTTGGAAATTGTTTTCCAGCGAAAGAAGTAAGTAAATGGTGCAGAGAGGTTCGGTTACATGGGGCAGAACACATTTCAGTTTCCTACCGTACCGTACCGTACCGTAGCGTAACGTAACCGTAACCGTGTTCGCGTGGAAATATTCGCCCTGTCCCGTTTTATTTTAACGTACATTACGTGCCACGCAGAAAGGAACGGGCAGCTATTAGAAACTTTTCTGCTATCGGATATTTCGCAAACTTGGGCCGCGTCAACTTGGGCAAAACTTATGTCGTTCAAATTGACGATCAAATCGAATATTCCATCGTGTGCATATCGAATTGTTGCACCACTTTTATCCACAGGTGACATTTCTCGGTTGCGACTGCAGGATTTCCTCTTCCTGAGATATTTCTATGTAAAGTATTTTACGACACAGACACACACATGTGCAAGCTTTACGTTTCTTTGTGTTACGACATAAAATGAATAGACAGTTTACTGCTATCCTTAGTAATCCATGTAGATATTATTTTTGTTTGACTTTAACGTCAGAAAAGCGTTTTAAATTGTCACAATTTTTTTAAAAATATATAATACATATACTATGTATGTACCTATTAGTACATACATACATGTGGTTTAATGTCTTAATAATTGTCACTAGTATTAGCGTCAATATTTGATTAACTGTATTACGCATATGAACCAAGTACCTAATATATTTCGAGGTATTACATTACACTCCTGGATTTAGTCTAGATTAAATGCATGCATGCATGTTACTAGATGCACCTGCGTCTAACTACAAGGACAAACTTAAAGGGTATCTCGCACTATTTATTTTATTAATATTCTTATTCCGGTATAAGGGGGATAGGACACTGCAATCACTGTTGTAGTACGTGGACGCATATTCGCTATAGTTATAAAATGTATAAATGTTTAAACAGAAATTTAAATAAATCAATAACAACAAATGTAAAACGATCGAAGTATGTTTGTGACGGACGTGATTATTCGTAAGCGTATATCGGTTGTTTATAAATAAGTGATGAAGTATACATACATACATACGTTCCAGCATGAAAAGTTCTATAGCTTACATCTTTTTAAATTGACACTTTAATGTATTTGGGATCAGAAACCTTTTTACCAGATGTGTAACTCCCCTTTCCCTCCGCCGACAACACCACCACCACCGTAGTCCAACATATTTGCCCACTTTACACAACTTATGTACATATTTCAATGCGACTTTCTGTACTTGTATAAAATAAAGTTTTCTATCCCCCCATGCATGGTGCACTAAACAAATACCAAACTTGTGTTTTAAATGAAATTAAAAAGTTTCTATTATTCATCTTTTTATTTGTTTCAAAGACATTTCTTTCGGGAGCTTTTCGAAAGATAAATGGCAAAAGAATGTTCATGCGGTGCAAACTTATTTCTTCGCGTGATCACGTTTCTTTTGTTAATTAAAACAATTTTCAATATTCTAACTGACTCGTTTTTTTTCTTTTTCAAAAAAACAAAACACGAAAATCAGGGGAAAAAAAAAGATTCTCTGCGTATATATATATATATAGTAATCCGTGATTGCTTTTATATATTTTCGAGTTGAGTGAATTTCGTTGTAGCTTTCACGTAGTATTTTTATTGAAAATTAAATTCGATGCGCACCTTATATTAATTTTAAATAAAAATACCAGTGTATTATTTGGACCGTAGGAAATGTTTTTAAATGAAGCTTTAGAAGCATACAAACATACATACATATCTGCTGAGAGCTATTTTATAGGGCATAATCAGGCGTGGCCAATAACGATATTCGCTGCTTCATTTATATTTATATCGGTTTTATAAAAAGCTAAATTTCAACAACAATATTCATATACATACGTAGGTAAGTAGGTAGTACGTTGCATACATACATATATAAAACATTTCAATTTTATATGCATGTTGTTACTTTTATAAGCTGCATCAAAATTGATCGAAATTATAAGTTAATGAAACTTTTATGAACTTTAAACATGCATGCGAGAGGTATTTATTATGTATGAATGCATGTAGGTATAGGTATATATTTATATATTATATATGTAGGTATAGTTGAAACGACACAAATATCTACAGTTTTTTAAATTTTCGATTTATATAAAATTTTTAAAAATAAAACGTAATTTAGGAGTTAAAGTCTCTTACGCTTTTTTAGTTAATATCCCCATTATACTTTATGATAGTTGAACCATGAATGCATATTGTAAAAGATAGATATGTATGTACATACTTTGTAAACTTTTTATGCATAATGCAATATTTTATAATTAAGTGCACTTAAAAAGATGCGCAGAAGAAAACAACCCTATTATTTAAGTAGCGATGATAAACGATTTGCATTTCGAAAGTTTTAAAAGCCATAACTCGCGAGCGCGCGCGCGCGGAAAAAGCGAAAATCCGTAAAACGAATAAACGCATTCATAGTAGGTACGTTTAGCCATCATCGAAATATACGTTTTATGATATGATTCGGCGTCTTGATGCCTTTGCAGCACCTACATATGATGATGCCTTTGTGGACGAATTACGATGACGGAGAAATTTGCATTTAGATAGGCTAAGAAAAGAACGGAAACAGAACGGATAAACATCACACACAAACTCTGCATGAAATAAGGAAATCGCTTTTGTAGCTAAATCAACAATTTAAAAAAAATTAAAATTATATGTCGTGTATGAACGTTTTCAATACCCATTGCACCCTAATATCACACTCTCCTCTCAACGTGGGTACAACGTGGGGAGGGAGGGGGGGGGTCTCTCAACAGACAAATCAAAACAGTAAATATATATATATATATATATTAAATCAGTGACTGCGCATATAATATGATTTTCGGCATGTGTTCACACACAAACCACGGGGGACATTTGCTTTCTAAGCAACTCTAGTGCAATTATTATGCTAACCACTGAAGTGGTGCCATCGAATAAAGTGAACAATATAGAAAAAATAAAAATAGCTACTCCGACACATGTGTCAGTCGAAAGTCAACAGCTGCCTCCACCAAACTGACTAACGATGTGTAACTATTAATATATAGAAATATAAATGTCACACCAACAGAAATATGAAACTGTTTGGCTAACGCCCTTTCGGTCATATCAACGACGAATGCTAACGGCAATTGTCTGCATATTAATATAGTCTACGGTATTATAATAATAATATGTTGAGTGAACTGTTGAGTTAAACATTGACAGCATGTGTTCAATTTTATCTGCTGAATCATTCGATTTTATATCTTCATGAATCCGGGCTGTTGTATAAATTACTATTCATTCAAGTCAAAATAGTTTCTTTCTAAAAACTATTATTCAGCATATCACTTAACTTTAATTTCAATTTTCAGTAGGTATAATTAATAAAAAAAAGAAATAAAAAACTTTATCAATAACTACAACATACGAGTACATAGTTTATTTAGGTTGTATTCAAACAAGTGAAATAACATACAGTTTGATTCAATTTTTAATTGACTTATTGTACGAAAATTCATATAGGTACCTAATATGTATGTATGTATGTATGTTTGAAGTTGGAAACATACAGTTAATATAAAGTTACGAATGTAGTAAAACTAAAAAAGTTGCAATAAATAAAAAACTCAAAATGCATTTAAAAACATAGGTCACGTAACGAAATAGCATCAATGGCAAAAAATTCAATCACTTTTTACCGTCAGCGACACAAGCGATATCAGTTCAATACATCTTTTGTGTTCGTTTATTCGCAGATTACATTAGAACGCGAATGGCTGGCATACATGATCATTTTTGATTCATGTATGTATGTATGTACGTACATACAAGAAGAAATAATCGATAGATATATCGCTAAACAATACATTATATTTGTAACTATGATAAGCCACCCCTATTGTTGTGTGAAAGAGGGCGCAATGTTTATTATGCCAAGCCATGATGAAATATACCTATACCAACACAATATATACCTAATACTTTGCGAAATAATAATAATAATAACAACATTGAATTGTTTGGGAAATTGTGACAAAAAATACGTCAAAATCAGCACATTTTTTTTAGTTGAAATCTGATGACGAAACGATAGCAGCGTTGACAGGTTCGGAATTACTTTTGGGTGAAATGATATTAATTGCTATTATTAATGATGGATGCCATTGTTTTCATTTAGGGTGTGCACCGGAAATAAACGTGCTTTAATTCTGTTTATAGAAATATCTGTTATTAATTTGAAATATCAATTCTACCAAAGCGCAATTATTAACAATTTTTAATACATTTTATGGATAACTGTATTTTCTTATACGTAGGGTACTAAAATACACATTTGGAAAAATTCTAAAAATATTTAAACTCAATTCAAGGAAAGTCAAAAGGTGCGTTTCCGTTCAAATCTCGGGATTTATTACAATACTTACTTATAACTTTGTATAGGAAAATAAAATATTGATTTTTTTAACAAAAAAAAAAACCCCTTGCGCGCTTTAAATACTTTATGATACATAAATCAAATTGCACAATAATAATTCAATGATAGTTTTCCAGTTGGAATTCTGGTAGTTTCATGTTGGAATGTATTTAGAATTGTGAATAGGCAATGTATTCACAACAATAGATACGATTTCCTGTATATAGTGAGGCGGCAATTCCCAACGGACCCACACGCTACCAACGCAACGCATCGCAACGCAACGCAACGCAACGCAACGCAACGCAACGCAACGCAACGCAAAGTAACGACAGCGACAACACGAAGAATCGCGAAATCGACAATTACATTTCGGTGTTGAACTAAAACACACTTGGCGTCACCACTCGATACGTGATACGCACGCGGATAAAAATATACGTTGATTTAAGTAGCGTCATTGTCTATTTATCATGTTAGAATATGGAAAGTCTGTTCAATTTTTTATTCCCTCAGTTATTGTGTGATTCTTTAAGTACGAAATACTGTAGATAGAAATTTGTCAACTTTAAGTATAAATCCAAACTCAGACACTCTAAATAACTTACTACGAAATTATTTATTGCGAAACTTATATAACATGTATAGAAAATTGGGGAAATTTATTAATACTAATGTTTTTTCGGTTTGATAAAAAACTAATAATAATCTCCATTCGTGTAAAACGGAACGTCAAGAGTGCTTTATATAATAGGTATAATCTATAATTCCGATCAAATAAAATATCTAAGTATTTATCAAATATTTATTTAAAAAAAAACAACTTGTATTCTTAAAAATGTTTTGCTATGAAACATGGAATCAATAAAAGCTGTAAAAATAACTTTGAGAAAAAATTGATAACGTTGAAGTTGAAGTGTTTTATTTTTTGATGCGTTTAACAGTTAATAGGAAAACGGACACTGAAAATCCATTGTTGTTATTTGTTTCTGACGTTTTGTGGTCAAAAATATATGATATGAACGGTGGTGGTCTTATATATTGTTCAAGTGTCCAAAGACATAGAATATCGTGCGGTGTATTTTGTATACAACCGTCATATGATGCTTAGGTATTATTCATGAAGGATGAAATCAACTGGGACGTTGTTAGCCTAGTTTTTCGATCGGAGAGATCGATGTGGATTCCATCTCGTGACAAATATTTACTTGCATTTCTTTCGTAATACAAAACACACTTCATATATTTGCATATTATTATTTATCTAATAGACGAGTTTTATAATTCAACAACATTGTTACGAAATTTGATATTTTACTGTGACAAATGTCTTGTACTTTTTTGTCATACGTAAACAGACGCGATACGGATATTCGGATAATTTATCAAGTAAATAGTAATAAGCACTTGTTTTCAATATTGTTTCGAGACAGTCGCTTTTCTATGGATATATTATACAACTTATGACAGTTATAATACTTATAAATTGATTTCTATTTTATATCTAGTATATATTTATTTGCGTGAGATTGTTTTCCGATCTTATTATTATTATTATAATAATTTGATTGGCGAATATACGTACTTGTTAAGAATAACGACTTCACTACAGTTGCATAATAACTACATTTATGGTAAATGCATACATTGCATTCTTGCGTAAAAGTAGTTCCATTTTGACGTGTATTCGCTAGTGTGGTATATTTTATATTAGAATAAGTAATACAATAAATGAATCGATATTTGTACAACACAGGACTTATGTACGTTTAAGAACGATAAATATTGGAAGTTGTGTACCTACATCGAAAATAAGTAAAGTAGTGTAATATACACAAGTTCATATGAATTCGTTAACACAAGTGTCTGCATCGTGGAGTAGCAAAAACTTTCCTCATTTCTGTTAGCGTGTAGTATATGTATGTATGTATGTAGCTATATAGCAAGCCATTTAATATAACTCCGGGCTGTAACACCTGCCAAGCCCCGGCTCCGATGTGTTTCGGTCACGGCCAATGAAATAAAGCTTAACTGCGTTCATATTCTCTCCGTTAAACTTTCATTAAAAACTTTCTGTGTATTTTAAACGCTTGTTTTGCGCCACACACACACACACACAAGTGTACTTCATGGGTTCATCACTTGCCTACGCGAAACTAATGAATTTTTTTTTATGAGCACTACACATTTTCGGCACCATTCTTAACTGCATATACTCGTATGTATGTATTGGTTTATAAATTATAAGGTTTTGTTATTAAATTTATGTTTAACTACATATTCATTTAACATATGTATGTATGTATGTATATTCATGAATGTGTGTTTAATGAAGGAAAAGAAATATATTTTTTTAAATGTGAATACGGTCCTGTTGTGTTGCAAAAGTATCGCATTTGTCTTGTATTTCTAAAGATCGGGCGTACAAAGTTTTCAACAACCATTTTAATTATGTTAATTAAATAAATCCGTGTTGTAGAAGTGCTGATCTTTTCAGGCGCTTTTACAAAATTCAAGCTAGGTACATACATACATACATAGGTATTTGAAATTCAGTTGGTAGACATTCTTCATTTTGTCACCTTTTTACGTGTTTCCGGTGGATTCTTTACGACTAACCAAAACACATTTATTTCACTGAAAAGTTATAATTACTAAAGTAACTAAACTTTAATTAATGGGTTGATTTTTAGGAAAGCTCTAGGTATTTAAATCTAATCTATGTTTCTAACCTATAGAAAAACAATAATTGTGTACTGTTTTGGTGAAACTTAAGCAAATATTTATAGAATTAATTTGTTGAAAAGACCGGAGGCTAATTCAGCTGTAAGCACTTTGGAGGTATGATTAAAATTTCAAAATTAATGTAGAATTGAATGTGAAATAGCCGTAAATGTTAGTGTAATAATGTCGCCACACATGTGCAATACAATTATTTATGAAGCTTTTAAAAAATAATTTATTTTCGTTAGTGAGTTAGTAGCAGCAGGACGAATAAAAGTGGAATGAATCGAGTGGATGAATGGGTGTAAGGTTTTCAGTTAGTGTATCGACCTAACCAGCAGTGACGGCCATAAGGTCCTGCACCGCAGGTAAATCCACTTTGACCCGGGTTGACATACGAGATGACCACATCTAGGCTGATGTAGACGTCTCGTCTGTCGTATTCTACCGGAGGAAAGACCAAAATCTGACCTCAAGGAACAAATATCAATCACTCTCAGTAAAGTACTACGTATATATATATATATATATATATATATATATATATATATATATATATATATATATATATATATATATATATATATATATGCACATACATATGTGGTCTTATTTGTATTAAATACAAGAACAAAGAGGACATGTATTCTTACAAATAATTAAATGTCAAATGTGGCCATCATATATGATTTTCTTTGTATATAGAAAGTAAACATATATATTTTATATCCCTATAAGTATAAAAATATATATTATGTTTGTAAGAATATCTTTATCCAGGAAGCGTTTTCAAATATAAATTTTGGTTTATCTTGAATAGGTTTAACATTATACTGGCATTAAATCGTAAATTCTTAAAAGTACTTTCTTTTTTTTTTATCTGCAAACACCCTACACATATACGAAGAATATATGTATGTATGTATGTATGTATGTATATAACACCCGTTCGGAACATGGCCGCAATGTTATCGTAGTGGAAATGTATGCGTTTACGTGCATATTATCAACGAACTTAATGCACTTGCAAACTTTACCAATCTCACACGTCGTGTACGAAATTTAAGTTTTTGCTTTGCGAATCTATTAAACTGTTAATTTTTTGTTGCTGTTTTTGTATTGTATTAAAACTATGTATGTATGTACGTATTGTATTTTCGCATTGACACATTTGTACTTGTCATAATTGATTTTAATTAGTAATGCTGTGAGCTGAACACAAACAAAGGGAATGTTTATTAAAATCTGTTTTAACGCACCGCGGAACGATTGTAGTACCTACCTACCTACCTACCTACCATGATTAAATATGCTCCGTTCAATTACGTTCACGATGTAAACATTTCATATTTATTCGTATAACTATATATATATATATATAGCATCATAATTAATTAACAATCCAAATATAGTACCTTCTAGCTAACCCCTAATACTATATAGGCGCATTTATGTGTATTGCATATGTTGTATGTACTATTACAATAATTTGAATGGTGTATCATGATTTGTGTCAATGTTTAATGAATTCGAAAAGATTATTAAAAATTCTTCTGACACAACAAAACAATATTAAATTTAATCTCCGAAACAATCAGTATATCTTATTCGGCCAGTAGGTACTATAAAGAACGAAAGAGAATAAAGGAAAGAAAAAAAAAGCGCGGTGAAGAAAAGAGAAGAGACGAACGTGTTTTTAATTAAATAACACCAACGGCAAAGCACGCCGTGGTGCGGTACATTCTAGAAGTGACCTCCTAAGCTCTTCCTAATGACTTTCTTGTGTTATAATCGCTTAGCGTACAGTTAGCAAAGGGGAAACACTACACTGAATGTAGGAACGTATCATGTGTACTGTTTTAAGGTTTTGCTTTTATATAAAGTGTGTGTGTGTGTGTGTGTGTGCTTCAATCAATTGTTTGTTTGTTTGTTTGTTTGTTACTGTTGAACAAAACTACTTTTAACATCTTTTTTTATTGCATACATTCTTTGGGTAGAATGACGATAACTTGTGCTTTATTAATTAATCATTACACATGTAGCCTACCTACATCATTTTATTTAGTGAATCTGTATTCAAATTTAATTTCTGAATTACAATGTGATATTAATCATTGTGTAACCTTCACTTTACTTGAAATTGTCAACTATTTCATTATAATATCCGTGAACAGTGACATAGCTAGATACTATAGGAATTTCATATATTAAACGACATTCCATACATACATACGTACGTATATGCAATAGAATAAACAAGAGGTAACAGATTACACTGTTAAAAATCTGTTTTTAATATTAGTTATAATCAGTATAAACAAATGTATATTGATTTCTGTAAAAGTTATAAATAAATAACTGACCGCACAATAATTGTCTGAAGTGATGCAAAACAGATAAATGGTGGTGATGGTGTTCGCGAGTGAAATTACAGCGTTCACCTACAATATTATTTTCTTGTCCATCAATCTTGTGTTCCGTCCGACACCGACACCGACTGGTGATGGTGATGGCGTCAGCTGGTACTGGTATACCTACTACATCTTTGTGTAATGAAAGTGAATACTTTAATATTACCCCTACATAAATAAGCTCCAGTAAGTATATATAGATTAAGGATACTATTCTAATTATTTGTCATGAATATATATTGCTCCAGTACTATTATATATATATATACGCATTGTAACATCAGGTATCTCTACTTCATTTTCATTTTCATTAAAAATTAAACGACACTGTTAAATACCATATTTTACGTTGGTAATACTTAAAATGACGAAATATTTCCAAGGTACTTAATTACTTGCATCTTTAGAAGCGACACACTTTTCTCAATCTAGATGACAGTATTATTTTATGAAACACAGATCTGGATTAAAGCTATTTTTAATTATTCATTTTGTTTTACTGAATTATTATTTATTATTACAACAAGAACTGTTGTTGTTGTTGTTGTTTTCCCGAATTACGTAGATATAATTTGTCTGTAACGGAAATCAATTTCGTCCTAATTCCGAATAAACTAGTATTTTTAAAATGAACTTGTCATTCATTTATACCAAATAATTAAACTCTGTATGCATGTACATACATACAATGTGGCACCCCTTAGACCGACGCTGGTTGTACGTAATCCGAAAATTATTTACGCGAACCGGCAGTAGGTAACGTAAGAAGCTAAAGAATGATGGCGTAGTAGGTAGGTAGGTATGTATGTATGTACATTCATCTTTTGCGTAATTACGCCAATTAATTAGTATACGGTGGGATGAAAGCCGGTAAAAGTAAAAGACAGGTACAAAATCAACATTACATCTTTTTGAATACGCACGTCACTCGCGTATAATAACCGCTTTAATTGCCTCTAAAATTTTCATTAATTTTCTGCAAACAATAGAGACTAAAAGGCGACCGACCAGCGTAACATCGCAATTCATCCCCTATTCGCGCACCTATTCATAAACAGTTTGACAACATATTTCAAATCTCGTATAAGATAAGCGCTGGTTTTACAGATTGCAATTGGTATTGTGATGTTTGTATTATTGTAAATGTAGATAAATAAATATATATATATATATATTAGGTCGTTAACGAAATGATACCTCCATGGTGTGGTACATACATACACAAACAAATGTAAATAATTAATAAAGTAGATGAGTTGGGTTGCAAAGACATTACGCGTGAATGGATGGTTAAGGGTAGCGTGATAGTTTAGCGGGTTATTACTCGTCCTGATTAGAGACATATTCTATTTGACCCTGGTGTGATATGGGTTTCTTATATTTTATTAAATTGCAACTTGAATGAATACGTATATAATTGATCAAACAACGAAAGATGTTGGCCTTTTTTTTTTGTTTGAGGTCAAATATTCGGTTGTATGTATGTATGTAAAACGTTCCATATTTATAAGTTAATTTATTTTGTGAAGACACAGCAAAACAAGTCAAAACTACGGTATACACACACACACACACACACAGAGAAAGAATGAAAGAGAGAGAGAGTATGTATGTATGTATGTATGTGTGGGAAAAACGTGTGTTGGCCGCAAGCCCTCATGCATGTAAACTGAAGTTTATTGGGTTATCTTAGCTGATCTCCCCTGATTGCTTCGGGCATCATGGACCAAAGCAACCAATGGAGAAAAAACTAAACTTATATCATAGCTATAGGTACTACATAATACGTACGTATGTAGGTTATGTGTTTTATATGTACACTTCACGCTTTTCTAATACGAAAGTTATTTGTTTCAAATATTATTTCATTAAACAGAATTTCCGTAATCTATGTAAAATACATCTTAGATTAATTACTATTTTGCTATTGTTTGTGTTGATTAGAAATGCATTTAATAAATAAATGTTGGAGTGTAGTATTAGTTCGTATTTCTCGCGTGTTTAGTAGGTAGTAATTGTAATACTAGGTGTATTCAACAAATATATAGCGTTCATTAAACATTAAACAAGCTTAACGTTATATACGTGCTTTGTTACACTTACATACGTACATACATACATACATGTATCGATGGTGGTACATACATACATGTTTTCAGTGCACTTGCTGTTAACTATTGTAGTGCAAACGTTTGAAATTACTGTACAATGCGGTCAAACATTGCTTGTTCCTATTTAATTGTCTTAACTAACTCGCCCTATTCAAACGAAACCTATTGCTTTAAACTACACATACCTAGGTACGTATATTTCTATAAGCTGCATCCGCAAACTAAATTCTATTGTACATTATTATTTATACATTTTTGTTAACAATTCGCTGGTAGGTATATACAAAATAATAACTATTTATTCAATGTATGTATGCACATACATGTGATGATCAGTAGTTGGCATGTGATGTATGTATGTACTACATATGTATGTATGTATGTACAACAGTAAATGTTGTCAAATCAATACAATACTAGTATATAAATCCAGTGGGACATCAAAAATGACTAAACCATTGCATCGGCGAAAGAGAGAGAGAGTAGTTTAGTTGGTAGTGCAGTTAATATTCTATGATCTGACATGTAAATGCTGTTTTCGAAATTAATTTGCAATTTGAATATTGCACACGGACGCGACCATGCCACTTGCACACGTCAACTACTGTTGAGTGGTGACGTTCTCGCGCCGATTCAAATGCATTCTATGTCATGATATTATATGATGGTGTTATCATTAGTCAAATTGAACAACTGTATGTATGTATGTATGTATATACCTATATGGTACCTACTACTTCACTAGTACCAACTAATAAATAGCATATAGTTGAAATAATTATATTATGTGCGAAATAATTGCCGTAATAGATTCAAGTTGCGTGCTGAAATACGTTTTACCTCTATAGGTATACTTACTTAAGTATTAGTCATTATAAGTGAATCGTTGAATACCTATGTATGTATATTGATTATCGATCATCATCGATGATGGTGATGTGCGGTTAACAAATGTAACATTAGAGTGTACCGCAACAACTTTCTCGTAAGTTTCATGTCATTGTATCAGATGACTTGGTGATTTCTTTTCAAACATATTTTAAACTTTCAAAGTACCCATCAGCCCAAAATTCAGCAAACGCGTTAGCTATAGGTAGACGAAGATATACTACAATAGAAAATTTACGTAAACCTATTGAAAACTTTCCGAGACAACTTTTCATCGTCCTAATTAATAATCGTCTAAAACAGCCTTCAGAAATTATATTTAATCAATCAACTTATTACCACCGTGCAAATATATTGAGATCGATAATATACATAGGTACCTGTATGTAGTAGTGCCGTTTTTTAACCAATTTACGTAATTTACCATTGAATTAAATTCAGTTAAGTACGTATGTATAAGAAAGTCCAATGCAAAATGTTCTATTAAAGCATTCATTTCCCAAAATATTAACAAATTGTTTCATATAAAACTTGTAAATAATCAAATTCTTAACAACTTTTATTTGAAAACTTTCACCGTTTCTGAGATAACTGGCAAAATATGAATGAATTTATTTTCAAATCCTGTAAAGTAGCCAACTCCTATTTGGGTGTAATAGAATTTTATATAGGTTTGTATGTATGTATGTATGTATGTATGTAGGTATTATATGACAAGCAAGGGAATAACATATAAATCATATGTGTTAGGAACATACACATCTGATAAATAGATCGTCGTATACTTTTATTTAGTTTAGTTACTAATGATTACGTGTGACGATAGTATACATACATACATACAACAACGCAAGTAGTTTGGCTATAAACTAGTTTGGTTGTTGTCCGTTACGGAGGCACAAGAAGGTATGGCGCCACAGTAGGTAGTTGCAGGAAAGTTTACTACAGCTATGGGTAAAGTATTATGAATTACCTGGTTGAACTGATGAACGGAAGAACAGAACATTACACTGTGAAGACACATAAGGCAGGCAGGCAGACAGGCAGTCACCACTCTGCTTGCCTAGCAACCAACCAACCAACCCTGAATTACATTTTCCCACAAAGTTTACGCCAGCATCTTGTCCGTGAATACAATGTCTTTGGGATAACTCGACTTGCTAGATATTAAAGAGCTTTGTCTGCATTTGTGTTAGGATTCCGTAGTTTACTTAGTAATATAGGTGTGTGTGTGTGTGTACATTATATACACTGTTTGTTTCCTTGTTGTGTTTCATTTATAACAACCGGACCCAAACCGGACCCTAGTCGAGTCAACAAGCTCAAAGTTTATACTTAATTATTCATTTATTAAGCAATATTATTTTTCCACATCACTAATTCAAATATGTATGTATGTACATACATATGCTAGTTTATTATACTTATCGACCATGTAGTAGATAGGTAGGTAAGTAATATATATATATATATATATATATATATATATATATATATATATATATATATATATATATATATATATACATATATATATATATATATATATATATATATATATATATATATATATATATATATATATATATATATATATTTTACATAATAAACAAAATGAAGTAAACTACAAAGGGTCAACGCAAAACAAGGGTGAAACAAGAAAAAGATTTAAAAGTCGGGTGAAGAAATAAAACGTGGTGAATGTGTGGATAGACGTACAATGTATAAAACAAAAGAAGCACACCAAAGTAAAAGAGAGAAACGGAGAGATGTAAAGGGGCGAAAAAACGACGAAGGAAAAGAAGTACGAAAAGAAAAAAGATGGAGATGGAACCGGAACATTCGAAATGTGGCCGTTCGTGCCCGGAATCTCATATGTGAGCTTTTATAGCGAACACTGTGACCGCACACCTTTACTATTCTTGCCACTCTTTGTTTTTCGATTTTTCTCTTTCTTCTTCACGACCGCAATGGCGAAAAGGTGATAATCCGAAGTGCATATCCGCATTTCTCTATACATCTCAGTAGTATACGAAACGCGATTTAGTTTTCGAGTACACACACACACACACACACAAGACTATCATCATTCCTTTCAGTCAGCCATAGAAACTAGTCCAAGCACGTTGTTATTTCATACATGCGGTTATTTCGTTTCAAACTGTAGAAAACGTTTGTGGTTGGCTGCTAGATTAAACGAATTTTTAAATTCCCTAAGACAATAACCATCATACAATTGCTGTTTCACATATTAGGTATATTTATATTATTTTCTTAGAAAGAAAAAGAAAAAAACAAATCATCGTTGTTTATAAACTTCCAACTAAGATTTATCAACTATTTTCTAACAAACATTCTTCATTTAACTACATATGGTGCTTTTGGACGAGTTAATAATAGTGTTTAATCTTTAAATGAAACTTTCCGTATTGACGGCTGATTGACAGAAAGTCTTTTCATCTAATGAATGATCTCAATCACGTCGACGTATACTTGAGACAATTAACTTCGTTAGTTGATGACTGACTAGTGCTAGTGCTATACAAATACTAATTTGAGGCTGTGAAACAGTTTTAGCAGTAGCTACTAACGCTCAAGGATGTGTCATGTTTATAAGAACATTTGAAATGCTGGCAATGGCGCGACGAAAGGAACACGCTTATTTCGTTAACAAATGGTATAGGTGTTAAATTATTTCACACTGCATTAGTATATATATATATATATATATATATATATATATATATATATATATATATATATATATATATATATAATATATATATATTATATATATATATATATATATATATATATATATATATATATATATATATATATATATATATATATATATATATATATATATATATATATATATACGTGTTTGTATCACTAAACAGATTTAACAGAATAAATAATTGTAGTTTGTCTGTATGCAGTGCAAACCAAAATATACGTATATTATGAAATTATTTAAGACATTTATTACATTTGGACAAGTGGTAGGTACTTTATGTAAAGCTGTTTACTATTTTTGTTCACTTTAATTAAAACTTTGCATTTATTCGAAAATTTATTTATTTTGTTAATGAAAGGAATATAATTTTTTTTTTAAAAAAGACAACTTCCGATTTACGTGATTTGTAATTTAGAAATATCATGTTATTTAATTTATTTAAGTATACTTCGAAATCTAGTTTTATTTGTTATTGCGGAATATATAATTACGTACGGTATAGAAATGTGAAATAATAAATAATTGACAAAAAGTGAAAAATATTTTATACGCAGAAACAACTTAGTAAATAAGTATACATTTCACATACTACAATTATATTTCTGGATAGAACCGAAGAAGTTAATAGTTTCTATCTCTATTATTCTGTATTTATTTGCAGATTTAAATGTAGGTATACATATATTTGTATTATTTGGTGATAATCCAATAATACTTGTGCATGTGTACTGTTGTACATACATAAGTAGGTTCACAAATCTAGTAACTTTATATACGAATTGTACAGTATAGGCACACAGACATACATACATACATGTTTATTTAATGACATAAAGCAATGTATTTTGCTGTAGTTAACAACGGACATACACATACATACATAGAAATGTATTTTGTAGAAGCAAATGCAGTCACTAACTAACATGTGTAAATTAATTGCAAAAGCACTAGATGAGAATGATGATGATGATGATGATGATGATACTGTTGCAATGTTGAAGACGAAGCGAATGCACTTTACTACATTTAGATTTTACAACATTTTCCACTAAATTGAATCAAAACTGATTCGCTAGTGTCACTCAGATATTTACTCATTTGCATAAATAATCACAAACAGCAAAATACGTAAACAAAACATCAAATAGACTAAATTACTGATGTGGACTGTGCGGAGTATCACTTCAATCATCATCAAAATAGGCTTTTTTTTGTTTTGTTTTGTTTTGTTTTGTTTGTTGGATTTTACAAATAATTATTTAATTTACCTACTACACAACTGATTGGATCTCGTTTTGAATTACAAACGTACTTTGAATATTTTCATTCAAAGCGATTTTACTATAGAAAATAAATCAAATACTAGTGGAATTATACCGATTATATTTATTGAACACTTTTCGCAAATTATTTCAACCGCTATTTACTAATTTAATACAAAATGTATTATTACAGAAGAGAATCCTTTTAGATTTAACTTTATTTACATTTACACGTGTAACATGTAATTAAATATAATATACCTAAACGCGATGTATGTATGTATGTATGTATGTAGATTATTATTAAAGTTACAGTTTTGCATATATGTAGAGACGTCGTTATACGAGCGATTTACAGAAGCAAAGAGTGTTTGATTCTTTTTAGTGATGTCAAATCCACAGGTGTCCTGATTATTGCACGGAATATCATCATTTATATGGTCGTATGCCAATTGAAGCTGCCACATCATTATAGGATAAGTATAGATAAAATAAGACCAAGCAACTTGTGTACGTACGTACGTACGTATATAAAGTCGACTTGTCTGAATACCGACCCGACCGGGAATAATTCTTTGAATTTTAAGTATGTTAAAAACGGTTGTATGTATGTATGTCTGTACAAGTGCAGAAAAGTTTCAAGTGAAATTCAGGATTGAACGTTTTAAACAGAGTTGTTTAGCAGGAAGTGACGCCATCATAGTACACTCGAGAGAGGAGAGTGCTTCCTCTTTGGATGTTAAAAACTCTGGTACACTTCAACAATGACGGCGAAACCGTTTATAAGCAACAAAAAAATAAAATAGAAACCACCGTAACGTACCGTACCGCACAGCACAGCACAGCACTGGTCGGTCGGTTGCTAGTGTTATTTAATTATTGAAGCGTCCAATGTGTAAAAGCTTCGTTGTATTTTTATTCTATTCGTACGTTTTTGTTACTGAATAAATGTTGCATTTTACTTATAACATGCAGGTGCTGCATCGATGCATGTATTAGGTATGTGGGAGGAATATTTTATTAATAAATGTACACTTGAATTCAAGTGAAACATTATTTATGTTAATGTAAAAACATCATTACCAAAAGATATTCGCGAAATTATTTCCATTTTAATCTACTTACAAAATCTTAATCTTGTACATAAAAAAAAAATGCAATCTCGCAGAAAAACACAAAAAGATTTTTAGCTGAAGAAGAAGAAGAATAAAAAGAAGCACGTGTTCTCGCGGCATCATAGGCGGGGGCGTCTTAATTAAGTCCAATTTAGCGTTGCGCCCCGCCGTCTACGACTGGCCATATTTCATTTTGTGAAATTATAAAAGTTTTCATTACGAAATGAAGACCTAACCGAGCGGTTATTTCTGCTTTTTATTAAAAATTTTAATGTCGCGAAATACCGCTTGACCGCGCGCGACAACGATGACAACATTCATTCGTCACAGCGCTATGAAAATAAACGATCTAAAGAAATCTTTTCAAAAATTCTACTATAGAATATTATTTTACATACAAAAGGGCCCTTAATTATACTTGTAACTAGACCTCATTTATCATCAAATGCTAAAACTATTTTATTATTTAAATCAGATTACTAGAATAGATGAATCCATTTTAAAAACTGTATTTAATATGAATAGACATTTTAACTATATGTACACAATAATCAAATGAACCACTCCCTTTAAAAAGAAATTAAAAATCCATTTTTAAACCGACGACCGTGATTTGATTACACCAAAAGGGTGACGGGGATTGGTTGAACCGTCGCCAACGAATGTTGTATGGCTTAAAGAATTTTTTCTAGCGACTTTGTCTTTTTAACAATGACCATTCCGTGCATTTGTTCGTGCGTACACAAAAGTGAACTCGTCGCATTGTAATTGTAAATGAAGCCTTGCCTGCCTGCTTGCTGGATGGCATCAGAGGTACGATCGTCGAGGTGTTAAAAGTGAATTCTAAATCGTGCTCGTTAAAACGTTCTGTTTATATGTTAAACCATCATTTGACACCTGCATCGCATTCAATGATACATCTCAACCTATTCTATGTTATCCTTTAATGATCCATAAACACGAATGCTACGATTTACATATTATAATTGACTATTTCTTCGCGTAATGCCAAATATATTTTAAATATACGTAATAAAACTGTTAAATCATTTCTGTATCTCGAATTGTAATAATAAAACATGAAACTAATATATAAAATATGGGGAAGAATGGCGTTACAGATTTCTTTGCAGGTGCTACCTCCTCCTATAGATTAGTTGAAAACAACTAAATGTTAAATGAAGCTGTGCTATTAGTGACGTTGCATAGGTATACCTATACAATCAAAAGGGTTGTACCGAAATGGAAACGTTCGTCCTTAGCAATTAAAACGTAAACCGTTTCAGTAATTGTAACGGCGACCCAGCAGTCACGTCCCCATAGAGTGCGCTTTCGTTTATTCGTTGGTTTGTTTAGGGCCGCTTTTTTTTTATCATGTGAAACGCGTACCGAATAAACCTCGCCGTATGACGTGCTTTATTTTTACAAACAGTTCAAGGCATCATACGCTGACAATTATACTCCAGGGTATGCGCCAGCCAGGACAAGGAATTATACACAATATGAATATCAAAGCAACTTACATTGGACTCGTACACCGCATGGACAACAGGATCTTCTTGTAACGAAATGCGAACAGCACCCATTAGTTCTGGCACTAATTTTGCACACACTCACTGCACAAACACTTACATTAACGGATTATTACGTTAAAACCCTTTGAGCAACGTTTTTTTTACGAAATATCTTAAAAACACTAGACCAAGCGTCATGTGTCGCTCGCATAGAAGCCATTACTGCTGTGTTGGCGCAGACGCATAGATATCACGACGATTTTTAATAAAGCAGTATTCCAGTCGTATATTGTATATACTGGTTTATTATATTTAATTTTGTATGATTTTCATTTCCCTATAGACATCTTGTATGAAAATTAAGAACTTGTATTTAAAACGAAATAAATCAAAGTTTAAAAATAAATGGATGAGGTTGTAGCGGTCATCCCTTAACATACCCCTATCTAATCTAAAGGCTAAAAGTAGACATTCTTTCAGGATAATTTGTTTTTAAAACCTACCCATTAAATAAAAATAATATAATAAAAGTAATTTGTAGAAAACAAAATAGTAATAATAAATTAGCAAAATAGACAGTGTTAAAAATGAAATATATAGTTTAGAATCAATTAATATTTTCCTTGACACTTTTGGTTGTTAAGTGTTTCTTTGATATCTATTAAGCGGGTGGTGGTCAACTGCTATTTATTTCTTGCGTTAACATAATGTGACACATGTGGGTTGAAGCGGTGAAGTTGTTTGAGACCAAACACCCGCAGAAATTGCTCTCAACTTGGTTTATTATTTGTCGGTCAGTGGTCTATGCTTTGTAACACAAAGTTCACACATACATATATGTATGTATGTACATATTTCTATATGAAACCAATATAGATATTAAATTATTATATAGTTTTATGGTCCGTTCTGTAATTAAGTATATAAATCAAATAACTGAAATTATTATTAGATAAAAAAATTATGATATTATTACATCGTTCATAGAACAGTTTATCTTACGGTGATAAATATAAGTGATGAAGATGGTTTTAATAAAAGTGCTATCATGCCGCGAACTAATAATAAATAAATGTTCTTATACGTCTATATTGGCGTCGATATTTATAGGGGTTGCAGTAAGGTATATAATACCATGCACTCAACCAAACAACCACCCACCCAGCCATCTACCTATACAGTATATATATATATATATGATGTGTGTGTCATGTTCATCATTTATTGACGACACTGTATGGGAATAGTCGGTCGTGGTCAGCATTTTATCTTCATAAAAATTGTACTTTTCCAGTCATAATCAATAGTGCCACTGAACTATTTATAGAGGCTACACGCGATTGTCACCATTGCCAATACATTTTCACTACCATATATATCAATTGAAATCTAGACGTTAGCAAAACCATATTTCTACAGATGATAAAGTAATAAAGTTTATAAAAGAGCGACACAACTTTTTAAATATTTACACCATATAAATTTCGTTTGAAATTTTAAATAGGTCTGCCAACAATTCAGAACATAATTCTAGATGTTTATTAACTTTATGATATATCTATGTATATGACTGCAATATTATATATTTGAGAGTTTGTAAAAAAAATAAAAAAAAAAAAAAATACTAGACACCCGTGTAGACATATAAATTGAATGCCGCGGCAAATATATTTTCCTTGGTAAAAAGCGATTTGTAATTGTGTTTACTGCATGGTAAGTAGCACGACAATATGTTAAAAACTTTTCGCTATATATGCGACTTTTGGCAACGTCTCAAAACGTCTATGCATATGTATTATTATGTAGTACTGCCAAATTGGTATGCAAAGTTTTGTTACTAGCGTTTTTCTATGTAAAAATAATTTCTATATCAGTTTAAAGCTTCGTTCTGATATTTTGATAGAATGGCCATTAGAAGAATAGTGAGAATAATTTCCAGTTAGGGTGTTGTTGCACCATCAGTGATGCATACAGTTGAACGGTATATTCTGTAAGATAAATCGTGCCCGCCCACATATGAATTATAGTATTTTTTAATTATGCCCTGAGTATCCGTAATAATGTAGGTATACGGATAATGCTGTCATCAAAAATTATTGTAAATTTATGCTAATAAATTGAAAGCAATTAATTAATATTATGATTCATGTGTGTTGTTTGGTTATCCTTATTTATTTATTACACGTAGTGAAGATTTTATTTATATTTATACCAAGACACAACTGCAACAGCCAATAAAATTTAGTAATTTGAACAAAAAACAAATTTAATTTTAAATTACAATAGTAAATAACAACAATTAGTAATAGTAGCGTACGTCAATTTGTCAGATGAGCCTCGTTGCACCCTTCTTACAAAGTAAGCCATCGCGACATTAAAATACGTCGCACTAATCCATTTCAATTGTAAATAATGTAAGCCGCGTGTTTATGATGATGCACACGGTAGGCCTTTTTATTCGCTCGTCACACAATGTAACTATAACACTTGGAAAAAAAATCACTCGGCTTTAGACTTGATCAGGGGTTGGTAAATAAATCAGTTAGATTTTGGCCCCTTTGTGAACTGCGTCAGTTCACACAAGAGAATGCTCTAATTCTATTTGAGTCATTGGTAGTTGCTAGGGGTTATCTTAAAAAATTGTATTATGCTGTGTGTGTAGCAACATGTGTGACGCTTCACCATCTTAGTTATTCCATGACCACTCCTTTAAAAGTGTCGGATTAACTTATCTGGGATCTAGTGCGGTTCAGTACCGACCCACGAATTTAATCAACTAATTTCAAAGTCATCGCAGTTCAAAGATGGCCGACAGAAGCACTGCCCGGAAGCCGGACTAAGCGACACATGTCACATGATAAGATGACTGGTAGCATAGCAAACACTTGTTGTCCTATTACGAATATAGTAATGTCATGACCCTTATCTTAACTTATCACATATATATATATATATATATTTTATTTAAAATAGTTCGCAATCGACTAATTAGTGTTTGGTGTGCGTTATTAAAAGACATTATACAGCGTTAATTTCGGAATTGTTTTAGTTGTCACTAGGTAATTGAACGTAAGTAATACAATTAGGTAAAAGTGCGAAGAAATTTAATTAAATATACGGAACGTGACGTCATCATACGCCCAACGAATTCATTCGTTCGCTGTTCCGAGATACGTTTGCGTACATACCTACCTACGCAAAATGTAATCGCACGTAAGCAGGTGTATCAGAATGGCCTAGTTACCAAGTGGCTATTTGGCCATAATGAAATTTGCACATTGTTAATTAAAATTCAGATTTTATTATTTTATACAATCTGTCGTTTCTTTCCATAATATCCCTACTTGATATGAAACGGATTTCAATAAGAACAGCACTTGTTATTGCTATATATATATAGATATATGTATGTATATTTATTACGTTCCGAGATTTATTTATAAAATATATTACACAAGGTTTGATATATCTACACTGTACAAGGGTCTCGTCTCGACGTCACATCATTCTTTCCTTTTCTAAGTATGAAGTCAATTCAATAAATAAATAATAATTTACAAGTAGGTATACATACAAAAGGGACACAACTATGTATATAAACAAGAAAATCATATTTGATATAGCACCAGTCGCGACTAACAATATAATACATTATACATTAGTATTGTATACATATGTTTCGGTGCGTGTGTGCGTGTGAATTAGTTATTTTATAAAATACTAATTACATACACACATACACAAATACGTACACGTTTTTCTATTTCGCATTTCATTTAGTTACATACATACATACATTTAATTTATACACATTTATTTATTTATATAAAACACTATTTATATTTATATATATATATATATATATAAGTATATGCACAAGTTGTCACACAGTCACAGAAGGTGATTAAAATGTGTCTCTGTTCTAAAACAACACTCACAGCAACTAAAAAGAAAAAACTTTAACAACCACAAATAATAACTTTGAAAAACAATAACAACACAATAGATCATCAGTCTACAACGACCAATAGTCCAATCGTACATACATACATACATACATACAAACAGACAACTTGATGACACTCTTTGTCTTCATACATTTTTCCATAATATTCAAATTAACTACAGTCAAAATAGTTCATCACAGAATCCGCACACGGGTCACATTGACCAACCGACGTTCACCGTTCCCGTACTGCATTTTGCATCGTGATTTAATTCACAAACTGTTTTTAATTTAAGTTCACTAGTAGTTTGTTCGTTGTAGTTTAGTTGAAATCACAAAATAACAGAAACACTAAGGCAACGCAAGTGAGTACAAGTGTTGATTTTAAACTTGGCGCTGCACTTAGTCCCATAGGCTCTTCGCGCGAAGGACTGCTGCTTCTCGAGACTTTACCTTTAGACACTTTTTCAATGTCGTTGTCCTCGATCTCTTGCAGCGGCGTGCCACCAGCCCAACCCGGCCCCGGTTCCGTTGAATAGCGCGTCCGATGGTTCGACTGGCTACACTCATCCTTCCGTGCCCTGTAAGGCCGCGTAATGTTTGGATAGTGTGCCTCCAATAATTCGGTTCCCTACAACAACAACAACAACAAATAGATAACATTTAGCAAACGGGAAACTGCATTTAACAATTGTACATACATATATGTGTTATGTTAAATTCAAAGTCTATGAAAGTAATTGATAATTTGTAAATTTATAAACGTTCCCATATACAATCTCAGTTAATGTTAGTGTCACACTTTGAATTGATGGGCTAGTGCGTCTCTGTGAATCTCTTTTATGTTCCATCAGCGTAATTGGTGTCCTGTTGTTTGTGCCCTATCTGATTCTAGCATCGTTTCAAAATGTTTCTTTGACAGATATGTATGTATATAGAATAGACACATCAAGCTACTGTTGCTCTATCACGGATGCTAATCACTATTTTTCCAGACATCTGTTTCATCTCCATTTCATTCACCAACCGCCACCCCTACCCCTCACCCCATTTAATTAAATCTATTCTGAATCAATCGAAAAGAACCGTGTGTAATAGGTGTATTTAATAAACGTATGTTTGTGTAAATTGCATTTGAAAGCTACTCATAATATATTCCGTACATTTAAAACGGTAAATAAAAGTTTAATCAAGTGATGAATCGCGTCCGACAAATGTGCACTAATTCTAGGTAATGTGCATGGTAACGTGCAACACAACAGCGCATTAAATGTTGGATGCATTGCATGGTTTGAAAACTGTCGTAAATGAGAATGCCATCAGTCATGCGAACGCGCACAATGCAACTACGATAATAAATGAAAGCAAAGGTGTATGTAGGATAGGATAGGATAGGATAGAATAGGCAGCAGGCATTCGTGACACTTAATATAAACATGCATTTTATTCAAAGTTGCAACCAAAGAATATTCAACGTCACTCAAACCATTTTACAATTACACCATTTATTCCACGATATTTTTATTATAGAGACATTTTTAAATAAAGTTTTTTTTTCGGAAAAAAATTACATCTAATGGAAAGGATTGTTTTTAAAGGTATACAAGTAATAGGTACTTTTGATATAATGGAATATAGTATACTGCATAGCCAACAAAGTATCTGTTACACGCGATGTCATAAAAGTTTAAAAACATGAATACAACGAACACGAATCAAATATTCAACATTTTAAATATATATATATATATATATATATATATATATATATATATATATATATATATATATATTATTTTACAACAGCGTAAAGAAGCAAGTGTGTGCAGGCGGGTGATGCATGCAGTATACACTTTTGTAAATTGCATGTGCACCGAAACAAAATGACACAAAATAAGGCGGACGATACGGCAAATCGTACATTATCCAGTGAGAAAATAACCTAGTGATTGATAACCAGGTGTTGGGGTTCGCAACAAATTTATCGCCACCCAGACGGAATGAATCTTCCAACGACGACGACGACATAGATTAAACTCAACTTTCATTTTCTATTTATAAAATATATATATATATATATATATATATATATATATATATTATATATATATATAAACCTATTGAACAATATAAATCGTTTCGATAAAAACACGCTTGAATGAAACACAAAGACAAAAAGTTCAAACGATTGTCATTTTAGTTTAAAACTTACCGGTAGCAGAGTGGACTGTGCTGTCCAGCAAAAAGGTCGGAACGAGCCTTTCCTAGTAGCCTCTTGGAAACTGTGGAATTGATTTTCCCAATCGTACGTGACTAGTCGCTCCTCGAGGGTCATGCCTGCGAGGTCTGGCGGCGCGGAGATCTTTACCGGATTAGAACCACTAGAAAATAGATGAGAATAAAATTACTTCAACTAATTCATCAATGTGTGAAAATAAAGTTATCAACATAAGAAACTCTATCTCCGGTTAAGCTTATCTGCACGCCATCAGAGACGTGCGTCAATTTAACAAACTTTTACAAGACTT
Organism: Nebria ingens riversi; assembly: GCA_018344505.1. Classification (NCBI taxonomy): domain Eukaryota; kingdom Metazoa; phylum Arthropoda; class Insecta; order Coleoptera; family Carabidae; genus Nebria; species Nebria ingens. Next base: position 87,794 of record JADQWA010001076.1, read on the forward strand.
ACGCTTGAAGTTCTTGAATCCCAAGCGAATGCAGCACCGTAGGCAAACTAGGTAGACTATGACACGCCGTCAAGTCTTTTTGTCGAGGATAATACAGCCCAACGACCAAGCAAGTTTCTTCCCGACTTGCCAAGCCCCCCAACGTAATCGCCGAGCGACCCGAGCTGTTGTAGGTGCATTCAGCAATCAGATGATCTCCAGGTAAGATTTTTACTGGCGCTCTCAGTCGCCGATATTCCTGATACTCGGCGTCGACGTTATCATCCGAGGCGACTGGCGGCTGCTCGACACCGCCACGTACGTGCCGCAGACTCACTTGCTTTCCGATGCGATGCGTCCGCATGACCACTGCGAAAACATTAATGCCAGACCGGGGAAATGCTTGGCTCGTACACTGGGCCACACAGTGTCCAGATGAAACAACATTCTGTTGTCCAGGCGGGATTATGTGCCTCCAGTTCGGGTCCATGCCGACTGACAGTAGGCCAGCGTCATGACGCCTTAGCTCGGAGGTGTAATACAATCTTAAACCCGAGCTATCGAACGGGGCACCGATATGTCCGTCAATTGGAGTAGAGTAGTGCGTTTCCATCATGTAATAGCGACTAACGGACGATTCTAATGGGTAGCCTGCTTCTGGAGGGAAACTAAAGCCTTCTGAACCCCGGGACCAGGTGGCTACGACTGCGTTGCATGCAAATGGCTGTGCTCCGGGTTCAAAGCATTGTGCGCCGGGTTCATCGACGAGACGTGCGAGCTTCGAGTTATCCTGGCACTCGTACAGGACCACATGTTGCAGTTTACTAGATGCGGTATCACCGTCAATCAAAGGTTCATACTGGAAATTAAATCAAACCAGAAATCAATTAATTGTTGCATATTAAATAGAAGCACATAATAACAACTATTATAAAACCTATGTTAAAATATGTATGAGTGACTCCAAGCACAATAACATTCAATTTTCGTTATAGAAAGGGTTAATTCGGTAACAAAACGGTACGGTAGGCGACTGTCAAATGTTCATCAGTTGTTTATTCGTGCGTGGGACAGAGAATACAAAAGGATCCCATCTGTAAGTCCGGAGTCTATATGTATGCATTAGGGGAACCATATACGCTACACTCAATTCCACTTATAATTTGTATACACTATATTTAAACACAAAGAAACTCCACCATAAAAATATATATATGTATATATTTATGGTTTAAATTAAAGTTTCATATTGACAAAAGGAATTTCGGTGGATCATACCCTTTATTATAACATGTATATCGCCACGTCAACTGTGGAATAATTGTGTAAACATCAGCTAGCAGAAGGGGTCAAGCCGGGTGGTTTGTTAGGAGTTGGGACACCACTGACCAAACAAGAGATCATTTGGTCTCGTCGTTAGCGGCGACGAATTGTTTGTAATTTGGCTCCGTGTATACATTCACCTCGCACAGTTGCTACTTATTTTTAGATTTTATTCTCTATTTGCTTGCTACCTAAATATATACACACACTGATACGCGAAATGGCTTCAGTTTATACAGATATTTATTTATGTATACGAGTATATCAAACAAGTTGAAAGTGATATTTTCATAGAAATAAATACAATAATTTATTTAAATGTATGAAATTCATTATTTATTATGCTTTTAAAAACCTTCTCAATGAAGACATAATTCACGGTATATAACTTCTAAGTTAACGAATAAATTAGGTCTCAACTAACAATTTCCTTTGTATTTTAAGCGGAAGTTAGGCATAAACCCTATTCTATTCTTTTTCTATAGCTAATAGTTGTAAACAATATTAATTGTATATAGAATCTTTTTCATTTTTGATAGAAATGCTTAAACAATAGACATTGTGTGTAGTAATTAATAACAATTAATTAAAACAACAATGACGGAAAAGTGAAATAATTTAGCTAAAGCTTACTCGTATTAAATGGTGCTTAGACTTAATATCCGGCATACGGAATACTCGGCACCAGTACAACGTGTCTCCAGGCGACGGCAGCTGCACTTGCCTGTTCCGCAACTCCCAGATGCGGGCCGTTTCTTCAGGGCGCGGCGCCTCTTGGTCGACGCGCTGCACCAGGTACAAGCTCTGGGTGCCGCGTTCGATCTTGGAGTGCGGCGGCAACGAGCCTGGCCCCACGGCACCACCAGACGGTTCCGACGCGTGGTACGACCACACCACACGCATCGTATCATTCTGCAACAAAATAAATATTGATAATATGGATATAAAAGAAAAGTTTTCAATTTCCAAAGTATGTAAAAGTTAATCATTTATGTATATATACATATATCTACAATATAGGTATATTTGCTTGTATAACTAAATTTTAAATAAATTCTCGTATAACTAAGAAACTTTCAACATTTTAGAACTAGTTTTATTATTCCAAGTTTCCCATACGACCAAATTAATAATGAATGTGTTAACCGCCAATCTTGTAGCGCAAAATCTATATTTCAACGAATTTTATTAAATTGTAACATACTGGAAAGGAAGTTTCCCTCATCGAAGTAAATCTTGTGTAATGGGTGTTGTTACACCACGCTGCACCCCGCAGCCACCGTGTAGCAATTCGCAGATGTTTTCACCTACCGCATACGTACATACACACACATTTAAGCATAATGAATTTCACACATTTTCACAGCGTGTAATTTCAGCACCCTTGTGCGAACGGGGGTGGAACCTTGCACCTTGCCAACACAGACACACAACGCCTTGTCCAGAATACGATAAATATCCCTCTATATGGAGCATTAAAATGTTATACAGCTGGTGCTTACAATGCATCAAATCAGTTATTTAGCAACATTCATTTGTGTGTGTGTGTGTGTGTATCACTTTAACGTGGTACAAAGTGCTGTTTCTTAATAATTTAACGAGTTCGTCCCCTCACAGTTGTACATACCAAGCGTGCGTGTGACCATTAAAATACATTCACACTTGTCACGGTTCGTCCAATGTTCTTCTTGTATGTTCGTTCTCTTCATTAGTGACTGCCTACCGAGTTCCGAGTTGAATTCATCAAGACAGGAAGGGGAGATGCCTAAGCCATTGTAGGCGGATACACTACAGACGAAAATGATTCACATTTCGTGTGTGTGTGTGTGTGACTAATAAAAAAAACCCGTGGTCAGTCACTAGCAATGACTCAAATTTCAATATTTTCACACCAACCAAAAGCGAATGAATTTGATTAAAAAAAAAAACGATTTAAAAAGTACAAAGACCCCTAAGACTGCTATAAAAGAAGCAAGATATGCAATGTATGTATACGATTTTCGACAGGCGTCAAGCGAGTTCATTGTTCCGAAGAAACTTTAAACAAACGAAAATGTAAATACATGTTAACGCGCAATGCAGATATGTGTATGTATGTATGTATGTAGGTATACAGATCGAGCAGAACTCGTTACGGATGTCACAGGGATTTGCCATCAATCACGGCCTGTTACCATTGGCAACACAATTCCAGCGAACCATTGCCTTTCTGCAAGGGGAAACGACCGTAACGTGATTTCCATGTTTTGGTGACTACGAAATTCTTGCTTAAGCACACAGGGCCGGCGTTCAACACATTCTCCTGCACAACAGCCATATTACAGTCGTATTACAGTCATTGTCAGAGGAATACAGGTAAATAAACATGATTAATGACACCGAGAGGGACACAAAATAAATCATCATACCTACATACATACCTATATGAAAAACTCGCATATGACTTTTGAAAAGTTACAGATTTATTAATGTTACAACTGAATATACATATTAGACATATACTTGAATAGTTTCGGCTGGCTTTTACTTTGTAAAACACCATATTAAGAAAATAAATTACTTTCGTATAAAATGATAAATGATATAGGCACACTCCTAGATTTCAGTTGGGTGCGAATGGATAGGTGCTGTTCTAAAATAGCATAAATAAATGAAATATATTTCTATCCTCCTTAGTGAATCTCTGTGTTTGCTTGACAAGAAGAAAAGGCCAGCGCATCCAGTAGATAGATACATACATATTTGAGTGTGTGAATCGCGCGGTTGTGAACCGATGTCCGCCGCGATCCATTCCAGGAACTCAAGTAACCGTGTCCGAGTTCGTGTCCATCTGGTTACGTTTGAATGTTTATGTGTGATGTCTGTTGGCATCAGCGAGTGTTTGGCTAGACATGTCGCATTTTAGTCCGGCAGTTTAGAGTGCGTTTGCATGGCACGAAGTTTCTCGCCAACCAAAAGCTGTTATGCACTCTCTGTCGACATGTAAAGTTCACGCTAACAAGCAATACCATTACGGTCTCTCTGTTTGGCCATCTTTGTTTATTCGTATTGGAGAATCAAAATGTGACGAATCAACCAACGCGTTTTACAGATGGAAGACATTTGCCGGTCGTTTTAATTTAATATACAAGCTCATCCAAGCGAAACTAAGATGATAGTCTCGTTTCTATTTAAGCTGAATCATTTCGAAAATTAATTACTTCAAGGTGTTTATGTCTCAGACAAAAGCAATTGAATCTCTCAAGGCTTTTAGATCATTTAATGCCGCAAATTATTATTTTTTTAAATTATTAAACGATACACATGGAGTAGTTCAAGAAGATGCTTTTTCATTATTCAACTATTAAAAGTGCCTGTTGGAATTACAATAATGATTTGTATCTAGTTTCCGATACATTGACAAACGATTTGAATAAATCCGTCTAACTAAATCAAAGTAATCTCTTGTAAAAACATAATAAAATATACACGAGTCCAATGCGAACATGTATCCCAACCGAAATCACTTCTGGTAAACGGATAACGAGGAAGGAAGGAAGCAAGCAAGCAGGCGTATTTACATAATAAATAGTAGGAAGATAACACCCAATTTGTAAAGTTGACAGCACCAGTGAACAGGGCGCAGACTGGTCGTCTTTGAGACGAGGTTGCTATGTATAGTACCATGCCACACACACACACACACACACATATATACACATACAGAGACTAAGAATAGAAAGGGGATCGCCGAACCAGAGCAAAATGTAAACACCGGATAATTGGCTGCACCGGACATACATATCTTTCGCTCTCAAACACATGAGCTACTCGGACGGAGGAAAAGCGGGCCATGTAATACGTGGTACACTCAAGATGGTCAGTCACAAACAGGAACATGTTAAATTGAATTACATCAGCTACACTGAACTTGTATAATTATTATATTAGATGTATATATGAAATAATACGCTTATTGTATGCATCATGTGTGTGTGTGTGTGTGTAGTTTTTCATAAATATTAAAATAAAATACAAGCACACACGAAATATATGTAGATATCTGTGTGAAAAGTGATATATATATATATATATATATATATATATATATATATATATATATATATATATATATATATATATATACATATATATTTTTGGTATCAGCTGCATTTGCATTCAACGACATGAACTCGTAGTAGCTGTGCTCGCAAAACGCCTCTTGGATAACATCCACGCGAGTTGCGTGGCGTAGCGAGCGAGCGCGCGATCACAAACTGTTTCGTGATCGGAATGATTAAGTGTTTAATTAAACGAGCCAGTTGGTTTCGCGGTCGCCGGAATGGAATTACTGATTTTCTCTCGCGGACGGAATTACGCTCGTTTCCATACAGGAAGGTGACGGACCGAAGATATAGAAGACTAATTTCAGCTAACACGAATTCTAGATCACTTGATGAATGATTAACTATTATCCGATACACGTATGTACATACATACATACATACTTACATACATACCTATATCGGATTTAAAATTGTTCACCAATAGAAATCATTAAGCGTAACCGTTTGGTACAGCTGTCAATTTGCTGAGCCTTATGGGATGTCCAAAAGTAGTCGCACATATATCTTCCAGTCTGCTAGCTGCAGGGGATGTATCAGGCTCGCCTGGTTAAAGGGGATTAGAACGAATTGGTGGCGTACAGGGGACTTGAAAAGAATGATGCGAACCACTGGGGTAAGGTGTGGGTGGCCATCGAGTGGATCGCTACCAACCGCTGTGAAATGTGCGTGATGTTACATACGATTAACTTAAGCCATCCATATTACGGCTAACATACATTTCACTCAATTAGTCTTGCAGAAAAGCTTTCTCCAGTTTATAGCCTAAGGAATGGGAAAAAAAATTAAAATAAAAAATTACAATTCGTTACGATAGCGAATATGTGTATGTGTTTGAATAGGATTTTTCGGTCTTTTTAATGAATACACGTTCGCTCAGCCACAAAAGTAAAATCGCGCGCGGCCATGTACACGCGATCACTCACTGTTAATTTACTGGTACAAGTGTTGTTTGCGAGCGAAAACGATTTAGATAGTATGAAAATTTATGTACTGTTGCGTAGAAATACACACCGTATACACATACATATATATATACACCTAAATAGATTTATACATACATACATACATACATACATATACTTGTTGGTAGTTTTCTTCTCTTTTTTTTACTGCCTAGCTTGCGTTTTAACGGTTTTGCGCAAATTGTTTTAACGTTTTCCGTTCCGGTTTTAATTCATCATTGGAGCGCGAACAAGTGAATGCACCTAACTTGCAAAATAAAACACGGTGTTATTTATGGTGTGTGTGTGTGTGTGTTACAACCACCGTCAATTCAATTGTTTACTTTAATGCAAACGCAAGTCAAATATAGTAGGTAATTTTCAAACATTTCGTTTGAAACTCTTGGTGGATACGCAATATTCATTGATGGTTTTGAATAGCAGTCAAGTGCAACTGAGGCTGGGGATATATAATAGATAAGTACAACCGACAACAGACAAATGCGTCTAGTCATCGGATTTAATAATAAAATGCGTGAAATATCAGAAATACGCGTAGAAACGCACCACACAATAGTGTAGTGTGTCTTGAAAAGTTGCGTTATCATCTTTCGTAAAATAAATTGACATTTTAATGCTTCGAAGAGGGTGCTGGACTGCGATGCTGAGATTAACCACATGCTTTAGCTTTTAACCATCACCGGTGACAATGCGTTTTATTTTTAGAGCCGTTTTCTTAATTGGGGTGTGAAGCTGTCTGTTTCGTGGAAATACTATATTTAAGGAAAACGAAAGAACATAGGTTCAAGTAACTAGCCACGTAAATTACCCTTATTTTAGTGCCAGCCCTTTGTTATTCCAGCTGTCACTAGAAATATATTTACCACAGACATTATTCAATTTTTGTGGCACGGATTTTTAGCTTTAATTATCTACGACAGTGTGATTGATTGGAAGGTTATGCCACCCCTATTTAGCGACCAATGGATTATTATAGATGACACGGCAATGTGTCTTCCCAATTGTCATCTCGGTTTAGGCTTGACTATTATAAATGTTATTTTGGTTTCCCTAATAAATTCACTTCAATTCGGAATTTTCTGTTTATTAGATTTATAATAAAATAAATATGGCGTTATGCTTATATTTTATTTTAATTAGTAGAGGTGTTTCCCTAAACTGAAAGTATTTCGTGCAGTAAAAGTATATAAATTATAGTAAACGTAAATCATACACAGATAACATTAAATAGGCTAGGTTTCTATAAATTCAGCAACGATAAGACAGAATTGCAAATACGTAACACGGCATAGCACACTTTCATGTGCTAATTCAATTAGAAAACATACATTTTTACACCTTCGTGTGATTCATAAACCGCTTTGACAGTGAAATATTTGTTTAAGGGGAGATTAGGACGTGCGTAACTATTATAAACTGTTTGCGACACCCGCCCAAGCCTTCTTTTTTTTATGAAATTAGTTCATGGTATCAAACAATCAAATACCGAACTCGTTATGGCAAATTTATTTTATTATTATTTCAGACTAATTAGCTATATTGTATGTGTGTTGTATATTTAGTAGAAATATTGATTAGTTGTTGTGCTACAGAACTTAGCATACATATGTCATGCACAGTAGAAGAAGAGTGATGCGTGTCTGTAATATAGGGGCGAAATAACGCGAACTAATGTATCGTGGCTCGTCAAAAATTCATTACACACTTTCCAATAAACATTTATCTCTCGAGTTTATATCTAAAGGTAAAAGAGTCATGTGCGCGCGCGCGTGTGTGTGTGTGCAATTGGGGATTGAGGCAAAAAAATACGAGAGAAAAATTACAAAACGAAAACGATAGCTGCTGTAAATGCGCGTTTTAACTCACCGTAATGGGCAGATCATGTGGATCGCACGTATCCAATCTTCTACGGAACCTGAGTACCGTATGAGTGCCGTTTTCGTAGCCCAGTAGCAGTTGGTAATCCTGGCTGGGGTCCACTTCCGGTTCTCGTTCGCTATCGCTACCAGGTGACACTTTCACATGCCGGTCCTATAATCAAATGAAACAAAAAACATCAGTACATTTAATATTCAAACTGTATTCGCAGACATGAACAAATATTGGAACTATATTCTATTTTCATTATAATACAAATATGCAATGCTTACACTGGACTTTCATATACGCAGTAGCTATATTTTATTTATTACACTATATAGCAATTATTATGGCCGGACGATTTTTAGTTTTCAAAGGAATCTATAACCTACCAAAATATTTATTTATAATATTTTACTTACATTTAAAATGCTTGTTCTCTAAAGCTAACGGAAAACTTTATCTATAAAAGTTCTAGCAAATATTATCATTTTATTGTACTTGTCTTGTGCTATACATTTTAGTGTCTGAATTTTGTTTACTAATCAATCAAAACGATCCATCTGACACCATCCACATTGACCAATTGGAAACCTATTAAAATATGTATATTATTGTTTAAACCAATGTTTAAAACTCTTTTAAAAACTACTAGCTTCTTTTAGTTTTGAGAAAGTGACATTTACTAATGAATCAAAACGAGACTTCTGGCACCATCTACAGTGACTTATAGAAAACCTATTAAAATAATTAAATTTGTAAATTATTGTTTAAAACAATGTTTAAAAATCACTTTTTATTTAGTATTAATTTTAAAAAGCACTAGTTGATTTTATTAATGCTTAATACGAGTTTTTGAGAAAATGACATTTACTAATTACCCGAAACGAGACTTCTGGCACCATCTTTACCTAATTACTAAAACTAAAGTATTGATTTTATTTTATTTAAAAAATCATATAGAAAAACATTTTTAAAGCTGGAAAACAATTTTGTATCAATTACAAGCTACTTTAGGACTGTTGTAATAATTTTCGCAAGCACTAACAATAATTGTAAATGTGTTTTTTAAGTGATCTAATTTAAAAATGACAGCGATTCTTTTATTTTAAAATGACAATTTGCAATAGTACGTTTTTTCTGTATTAGTCCTATAAATTATGCGATAAATTTAATAGTCCCGTAATAGCAATCGATACACAATTGTTTTCCAGTTTTAAAAACGATTTTTAATATGAATTTTCAAATAAAATAAAATCAATACTTTAGTTTTATTAATTAGGTAGAGATGGTGCCAGAAGTCTCGTTTTGATTAATTAGTAAATGTCATTTTCGCAAAAACGCGTATTACGCATTTATAAAATCAACTAGTGCTTTTTAAAATTAATACTAAATAAAAAGTGATTTTTAAACATTGTTTTAAACAATAATTTACAAATTTAATTACTTTAATAGCTTTCCTATAAGTCACTGTAGATGGTGCCAGAAGTCTCGTTTTGATTCATTAGTAAATGTCATTTTCGCAAAACGCGTATTAAGCATTAATAAAATCAACTGGTGCTTTTTAAAATTAATACTAAATAAAAAGTGATTTTTAAACGTTGTTTTAAGTAATAATATGCATATTTAGTTATTTTAATAGGTTTCCTATTAGTCAGTGTAGATGGTGCCAGAAGTCTCGTTTTGATTCATTAGTAAATGTCATTTTCGTAAAAACGCGTATGAAGCATTTATAAATTAAACTAGTGCTTTTTAAAATTAATACTAAATAAAAAGTGATTTTTAAACATTGTTTTAAACAATAATATACATATTTAATTATTTTAATAGGTTTCCTATAAGTCACTGTAGATGGTGCCAGAAGTCTCGTTTTGATTAATTAGTAAACGTCATTTGCTCAAAAACTCGTATTGAACATTTTTAAAATCAACTAGTGTTTTTTAAAATGTATGCTAAATAAAAAGTGATTTTTAAACATTATTGTGATAATTGATATTCAGTAAAGTTTATAGTGCGGGCTATGACTATGTATGTGTGCTTCTGAGTGATTAAAAATAAATGATTTCGCGAAATAAAATCCAGTGCTAACCATCCAGTCGCTAACAGGAACAACTAGAACTTCAGCTGTGGTTGGAGAGGAACAAGTATTGGATTTGGAATTGGAATTGGGTGAGTACCATTTGTGATTTTCTATATATAGGATAGAAAATGTAAATGAAATCTGTAAATATATCAGGTGGTAATTTATAGAAATATATTAGGATCTGCAAAGGAAATAACAAATGCACTGAATAATTATTTTATATTAACATTAAACACGATTATGAATAATGTAATGGTTTTTTGTTGTTGCTATTCCGGGCTAAGTCCAAATGAGATTCAATTATGTTAAGAGGTATATTATTAGCATCCCTTTAACATAAGGGATGTATAATTAAAAGCAGGGGATATCCAAGATGTTAGATAAAAGTAGATATAGCTGTCAGTTTTAATGGATTTCCTAAAACGATTTCAAACACTTAGCAACAAGGGTAGAGAAGTATGTTTCCCTTCTTTCAAAAATCATAGTTTAATGACTATATATTGACAACATAATGATTTATCACTACAAGCTATACTTTAGTTGAGTGAGATAAAAAATAAAATCTGTGTCTCACAATAAAATGTGTCGGTGTCACAGATAGGTAACAAGACAAGCTAGTTGAAAAAAATATAACGCAAACACTTGCGTCAAGTAACGTGGCGGGCGACACGACGTGCCTTCGAGGTAAAGTCATATGTCCATCCGTTTCTATTAGAGATGACATGACGAAGGAGTCAGCTCTTGTGTATATGTCCCGCGGGTAATGTCAGCTACAACAACGGAATTAACACATGATATCACGTACATATGTATGTATGTATGTATGTATGTGCGAATGCACATATCAACACTGTTTGTATGCACATACAGTGTTGATATGTGTCTGTTATACATATTAGCGCGTGCACAGGTCCCGTGTGACACTACATCTACATATGCAATATGCATGCATGCATCATATGCCCATGGCTGGCGGGCCGCGTCCACCGGACTCCAGGGGCTTATAATCACGTTATAAGAAAACATTATACTTCTTATAGCAATTGTAACCATTGTGAATTTATAAGTACATGTCGCGAGATTTTACTAGGTATACGTACAACAATTGGAGAAACATTAGCATATTCTTAATTACTTAATTACCCAACGATGGTATCAAAGAAATAAAAAGAAGAAGAAGACATCGTATTTTATGTAGCCATTAGTAGGTCCACCCTTGTCCCCATAAAAATAATGAAAATTAGACATCAAATGATGGCATCTAAAAGGTTTCAAAATGGCACCATTAAAATACTATTAAACCACTATGCGCAAACCCGTTCATTTTTACTTTCTTTTATACAATAGTCCATCCAGCCCGTTCGGTTTGGTACAACTGTGCAATTTTATCTTTTTGTAAAGCAACAAAGAAGCTTCATCTACGTATGTATGTTCATTGTAAGATGATATTTGGCTATTGTATGTATGTATGTATGTACGATGTAACCTCAGAGTGAGGAAACGCACCAGTCGTTATCGGTGTTCTATTCTATATTAATTACACTTTAAATAGCTTAATTACGTATTCGTAAAGGATAATGTATGCGCGACATAACGATGCTACATATATCAGCGCTATATAGTGTTGTTATCTGAAGTATATATGTAGGTGCCCCTCTGGTGCTATACATATAACGAATATCTGATCACGGAAAATTGATTATTCTCACCGTAATTAAACACTGATGGCTGATGTTTTTGTCGTTAGTGCGTTTATCACCCCAACTGTTATAAGTACGTTTGTTGCTTACTGACAGCTTGGACTCAACAACTATTTACAGACAACGTATTACTGTTATTTATAAAATACATCGCACACCTACTCTCTGATTTATGATTATTTGATCAAACTCAATCAATAATACAGTTATTATTCATTCAAAAATATGGATGTAATTTATTATTTTTTTTACAAGCAAACGACTATTTAATTTTGCTCAAAATAAATGTACTTATGTAGAGTAAAGTTGATTAACATTTAGCGGCATTTAAAAGTGCCGATTACAATTCACGATAAGCAGATGAGAACCGGAGCGCTTAAACACTCCGGGCTACTGGATTTTTCATACGTTGCACCGTGTAATTTGCGCGAGATATTTTAATGAACAAAATTGACTGTTTTTTTGAATAATTATTATAATTATTCCTATAAGATTTGCCTTAGTATAAATATGCAAATTTAATTGTTACGTATACCAGAAGAGTATATAAATAATTATTAAAATACATATGTATGTATGTATAAATAATAATGCGTAAACAGTTACTCTGCAAAGTAATTACTATTCTGCTACAAGTATCCATCAATTATTTATTTTATGTTCGATACGTCAATATCGATTGTAATTTATTGCAAATCAATCATGCTACCGTATAACTATGTTAATTAAGAGGTCGTCTATGTTATTATGTACATATGTTTCATAAACAAAACGCAATCTTTGATTGGCAAACGAATGAAATAAATTCATATCATTATAAAATACGTAAAAATGTTGTTTTTCAAATTTAAAGCCTAAAACGAAAATCTATTTCGAACGTTATTGAATCCGTGATGTCTGTCTGTAACATTATAAGATCAATTTTGCTGAATAGTCGTTTTTTTAAAAATAAATGTCAAGTCAAGGGATGCCGCAAGGTAAAAGTAAAAAAAGAAGAAAAGTGACGCAAATGTATAAAGTTCACAGTTGTGTTAGTATCCCATCGATAAGGCATTCGTGCATCACGCGTGCTACGTGAGACGTGAACACGTCACGATCGGCCGGTCGACGAACGTGTCCATTTTAACCACGTCGAATCGCCAAGGTGTTTGACGGATGGATGGATGGACATACATACATACATACACATATGGTTCTCTCTCAATTACGTAAATCAGTCATCAAAGGTATTGAACCATTCGGTAAAATGGTGAAACGCCGCACCGGCTGCTGGCACCCCTATTCCAATGGCCGAGCAATTTGCAGTTCGCCATCGGTAACTGCGAAGCACCTTCCATTATCCTATGACCCGGGCCGCTACGATTTGGTCATTGAACATTACTGGCTGGTTATATAACCCGGAAGATCTTACACCACACGTTTTCTGGATTAAAAATATATGTATATATATATATATAATACGTAGGTAGTGGATGATATTAGGTATAAGGATTACAAAGCGTCTGTTTGAATGTATTTTTATTAGAACTATTCGATTTTATAATAATTGCATAGATTTTTGATTAGAATTGATATATTTAGGGGCATAGAGATGCGAATTTCTTATAAAATAATTTGATCAATTAGTGATAACAATCAGTTGAACATGATGGTTATATACCGATGAATAACAAATGACAATATTTGCAATTGCAATGAATTGGGTCGTGCGATCTACGATAGCACGATTCACATAAAGGGAATTAGAATATTAAATTCAAAGTCATCTATGTGGAAATTGGCAAATAGCAACGTTCTTAACCCAAGGACCGTCTGCCACAGTTCCCAAGGGTTGTTTGTAGTTACGTACATACATACGTCTTACCCAGGGAGCAACTGCTTATGTCATTTCACTCCTGTAAATGAACCCGCACATCCGCCAGCGCCATCTGACCAATAACATCATAAAACGTCCCTTCCTTGGTCATTCCACTTTACCCCCATACTTGTTATACACTCGCAAACATTATCTCCCGTCTGCCATCTTCGTTTTAATTGCTCTGTTTATGAGTGTGTGATTACTCGCGCTACGAACGTCTAGTATGTATAAACATACGTAATTGGTCAATAAATTTTATGCACAAAATAGACGAGCGTTGCTTATTTAAATTGGTCATTTCATTTTTTAGCGCCGCGCCGCGATTTATTTATTTTTAATGGAATACACTTTCATATTTTACTTGATTAATTGCATGAAATAAATTACTCAAGTGCATGGGACTTGCACGAAATTTGCATTTTATTTAATGAAATATTTCTGCATTTGGCTGGGATTAATTAAATCATTTAAAATACATCATTCCACGCTATTCCCTAAAATATTTTCTATTGTATTCTGAATTTTTAATATATGTAGGTACAACCAAAACATTCTACATTCAAAATGACAAATATATATATATATATATATATATATATATATATATATATATATATATATATATATATATATATATATATATGTATTAGATAGTCAACAATTTTACATATGAATGAAATCAATAGTAAATTTACTTGAAAATCGGTATAAATAAATATTATGACGCACTCTACGCATATGTATGTATAGGTACAGCGACCTTTTTTCTGTTCTTTTCGATTCCTTTCATTCCATGTCCAGCCGAAGCTGTGACGACCTGAATGCAATAGCCAACTTAACTACCCTCGTTCAGAACGCAGAGTCTCTGTTAATTAAATCGTTTTACAGACACACACACAACAGCCAAAGCGTCTAAACTAGATTTCACATTTACTTTACAGTCTACAGTTTATAATGATGTTATATATAGCGACGCTGGTTACTCTGAGAATTGAATTGAATGTTATTCAAAATAATTTCTCTGCTCGTGCTACGAAATAAGTCTGGTGGCGAACTAGCAAACGATTTGAGTAGTTGGAACAAACATAAAACAGAGTATTAGTGGTGGAGATGATCTGTTCCTTTTGAATAGGATCGTGGTGGCAATTAGCAATTGCATTTAGCTTTTGGTCGTTATTTAAGGTACGTTGCCTGCCGCAAAAGACTGCTTGTTTGTTTGCATCGTCCAGCGAATGAGATCGCCGCGCCGTTTCTATTGAAACACATACAAACTGCTGTGTGGTCGCAACCAAATTTAATGCTTTCTAATTCGAACCTCTTTGAAATTGTTCTGCTTGCACGACTACTACCTATAAGCGAGTTTTCAAATAGACAGACAAGTTTTATTTTAATTCAACTTCTGAATATCAAGGACTTTTTGAGTACGCTATATAAAAATGGTTGATAAATCATAATAGTTTTGATTAGAAGCAGTACAGGGTCAGTGACGTAAAACAAAAAGCGAGCTTTTGTTGGGCGATCAAAGGCAAAAATTGGCATAATGTTTTTGTTGAAACACAAAATAAGTAGAGTGCTTTTTTTCTGCATGTTTTTGATATCATATCAATTTTATTCACTCCATTACATTGACAAACATCGGCAGTGTATTCCACTGGACTTTCGTATATGTTTATACAAATGCAATATTTTTAAAAGTATATTTAAAAAAATAAATAAATAAGAAAAAAAACGATTAATTTTAGTCCTAACTATAAAACTAACATAGTTAATAATAATAAAAGAGAATGAGAACATCCAAAAAATGCAACGAACTGTTTGGGACAAGTAAAGTACGAGGTAGGCCGTGAGCAGCTCAGAGCAACCACACTTCGAAGTGCACGCGTACCTACGGTTGACATCTGTAATTTCGTTAATAGTAAACTTATCAAAAAAGGGCTTAATATCGCAGTGTTCATATGTTTTTTGGTGTTAAAAGTTAGCTAATATAATGATAATTGATATTCAGTCAAGTTTATAGTGCCAGCTGAAAGAATAAATTGATTTTTGCGGAAACATTTCATTTCTAACCTTATACGATGAACGTATGTATATGGCGGGACGCGATCATGACTATGTATAAGGCGGGGCGCGGACCTCATCCAGTATTCCACTTACAATATTCGTTTATTAATTCAGTGTTTTTATTTATTTTCATTCACTTTGAGTTTAAAATTTAATAAATAAATATTAATAAAGTTCGTGTGGAGTGTTTTAAGCGTTGCTTAATTACTAGACATGATTACTAATTTATTTGCTGATATTAAAGGGCCGACCAATCTACAACAACCAAAGGACATTAAGAAGAAAAAAAATGTGAGTTATTTTTATAAATTCTTTATATTTCCCAATTTATTTCTTTCTGTTCGATTCGAGTGATTAATTTTTTCCGCGGTGATCGCGGGTGGAGTTGCCGCTATTTAAATTGCACGCCCGGGATCTGTATTCATGTTGTACGTTACAAATGCATGGCCATATAAATATATTAGAAAATAATCCACATAAATGGACATCTGTACTTTGAAATGTATCTATCCTTGTTTATCTTATGTATATAGACCTGAAATTTATTTGCCATTGCTGCTTCCTTCGTATAATCTTGTTCAATTCGGTCCGAAAAAAAAAACCAGTTTTTCGATAGACACCGACCAGAAAAGTTGATTTTATGTCTGTTTAGTGCATGAAAATCTATATAAATTGCTGTTAAAATAGCGTTTAATTGTTTAAATTGTGTTAAATCGCGTAAATTAATGTTTTTCGTACTATAGTTAGCCTACAAATAATTTACGGGAGTTTGCACCTACTTATTATAAGTTTCGGGAATCTTCATAGGTAATAGAGATTTTCTGCTTTTTTATTAATACCTATACCTAAATAAAATTATTTTAAGATATTTACAAATGTTTAATTATTTTTTAAGTAACGCTACACCATTTCTGATACTTTAAAAATTACTAAATTAGACTTTTTAAACATTGTTAAACCACAAACATTTATAGAATATTTGCAGGAAGTGGAAATTGTGTTTTAAATCATAGGTATAGAAATTCGGGTTTATTAAATCATAGTTCTTCGGCAAAATCAGACACTGAACCGCCAAGCAGAGGTGGGGTGGTTATTTGCTGAGCTTCAAATCTGTATACATTTTGTGTACTTTTGGCTCTTCTATTAGAAGTGGTTTTATTGCAATTTTTACATGTTTTTTACAGTTTATACCAGTAATTGTATATTAATGATAATAATAATAGTACGAGGCAGTAGAAACTTTGTTAATACTAAACTTATAAAGAAAGGCTTTCAATTTTTTTATGTTGTTTACTGTTAAAAGCTTGCTAATAATTAATATTCACTAGAAATTATAGCGCAATTTTATTGAATAAATTAGATTTAAAATTTTGTTTATTAATTTAGTGTTTTTATTTATTTTCGTTTTTGTTTTAATAAATAAATATTAAAAACGGTTGCGTGGGATGGTTAAAGCATTGTTTCATTACTAGACATGATTTCTAATGTATTTGCCAATGTTTTAGGGGCGACCAATCCACAACAACCAAAGGGCTTTTAAAATAGAAAAAGTAAGTGATTTTTTTATTATCCCGCATGTGCTATGTTTATATTTCCCAGTTTATTACTTTCTATCTTTATTATTGTTTATATGCCTATAAATGTATGTACCATCAATTCGTAAACAAGTGATTAATTTATTTGAATATTTCCGCGAGTGTTTATCAATTAGTGAAATGACTTCGTAAAATTTCAGCCATTCCCTATAAAGTATTATTGAAAGTTTCTTAAAAATAAATCAGCATTTCCGTTTAAACTCTGTGATAGTAAAAGTGATTGTTTAAATAATTGTCGTAAATTCATGAATAAAAATTGTGCTTCTGAGTGATTAAAAATAAATGATTTCGCGAAATAAAATCCAGTGCTAACCATCCAGTCGCTAACAGGAGCAACTAGAACTTCAGCTGTGGTTGGAGAGGAACAAGTATTGGATTTGGAATTGGGTGAGTACCATTTGTACTTGTAATATACTTCGTGCGCATCAGGCAGTGATTTTCTTCTATAGGATGCAAAATGTTAACAAAATCCACTGTCTTCGGGTGTACTTATTGTAATAATGTTTCTTCTTCTATCTTTTTTTAACAATTTCTGAATACGGCGCGTATTCGGAAATGGTTAAACAACTGGGAAATATAAACTAATTCACTCATATTGATCAAGAACTTTTTTTAATTAAATGACATCAATTAAAATTAATTAAAATAATATAAAATAGCACATGCCCCAAAAACTATGTTCAACTTTATAGAATAACTTGTTCCAAACCACCCCTGATCATTTATTGCAGAACCTGATGAAGTGGTGGTTGAAGCAATTCAACCTTACCATGGTTCATTTAACTTCTTTAAATTAAACAAATGTCTGCATATGTCTGGAACACGCGCTTTGGTTTCAAATATATGCGGTAGCACCTGCCCTTATATTACGGTTAGAACAAGTATTCCTTCTCGTTCCGTTTCGTTCCGTTTGTAAATAATAAACATTCCTCCCTGACATCGTTTGGAGCAACCACCGTTGGACTTCTAGATAACAACAGCAACATGAAGACCTTTTTGTATCGATATCGCGTACTGACCACTCACACAGAGGCAGTTCTGCTCCGGGTGCAGATCGTTGTTGTATTTCAAAATGATCGCGTGATATAGATTCACGGGTGTTTATATTCTGGTAATCTGGTTGGGTGTTTAATTCGGGTCTCGGGTGTTTTGGGGTGGGCGGGTCGCGACAATTCAAGTCATATACCTAACGCTGATATCATTAGGTGTGACTTCATCAATATGTTAGCCGATTGTTGTACTTTTGACTGCGTCACTACACGTCGATCAGCATCTGATACGAGTGCTGGAGGTACTAAGTATATGCTCTCGTCTTGGGGATCTGTTGTTCACTGGCATGCCTCCTATCGTAGCTTCCTTCTGTGTCCTGCTTCGCGTGAGTAACGTGTTCGTATAGCGTAAATCTGCTGGCGGTTGTGGACGTGCCTTAAGGTTGGATATACCGGTAGGCTGGTCATTGCCAGTGACACGGATGGCCTGAGGTGCGGTGTAGAAAGGTACATTAGCTCGTGCATGTGCAGGGTCCTAAGTACACGGTCGGTTAAATGAGATGGGTGGCACTTGTTAATATTGGCGCGTTGCAAACAACTGACTGACGAATCGTCCAAGAAAGCCCATCCGTACATTGTACGATGTACGGTGGGTGCCTGGTGTCTCTGGAACGGTTACGAGTCTCTCTACTGTACGACCAGGGTGCAGTAGTGTTAGCACAAGTACCGAACTGGGTTCACTGGGAACCGGATTGCTTTGTTGGTTGGTTTGACCATTTCGTTTGGTCATAATAATAAAATCTCGAAACACTGGGCCTGCCGCAGGAGCGAGGTGGGCCCCCAATAACTAACTGTACTTTCACACTTTCAGATTGAACGTTTTTCGGACGTCCCAGTCCTGGTTAACTGGGTGTCCCCCTTTTAAAGTATTCGCAGTGTGTGAGCAGACTTGCACACTGCACCCTATCTATGGCAGTTCGCCTTCTAATCCAAATTTCTTTCAGTTATTTATTTACAGGTGTAACATTGTGTCGTACCCAATGTTACAATACATCATGCACAGCACAAAATTGTGTGTGCCCCGTGCTCAAATGCACAAATTAGAATAAGCATCTCAAATATTAGGTAGGGGGTGGGAATATAATCAAATATTAAAAAAATCTTCAATTAAGTAGGGCCCTCGTCAGGGTACGTTTCAAAATAATGTTTTATAGTTTTCTATTCAATACATAAAAGAGTTTATTTAATTAAATTTTAAAGTAATTTATTTTGAATTTGTTGTATGATAGATATTTATTATTTAATTAATTTTGAGTCAATTGAACAACAATAGTTTTAAGTATGAGTCCCCGTGTTGGCTCTGGGTCCTCGTGATGGCTCGGGTCCTCGTGAGGCCCTTAAACGCAATAAAACATATTGCTATGCATCAAAACAACAAAGAAGCACCTGTAAACTCAGGTGCTTCAAAGTTGCAACAAAGTTGGTTTGAAAAGTGTGTATATTTTTTATAAGAGGCACTGTAAAGGGTCCTGTTAGGATTTACTGAGTTAAACGTAAGTCTAGCTTGGTAAAAGCTAATCAAACTTTACTTTTCAGTACTTCAGGATCACGCTGCCCCATTTAGAAGCTGTGTTCGACTGCGCTAGATTTTTATTTATTTGTCTAATTTAAATCGTGACCAGATTCTTATTAATAACTTTTATTATTTTAATAAAATTAAATATATATTTATTAAATATATATGTAATACTTTAAATATTAAATATAAATTCTTTTTTCCATAATCTGGTCACGCCAGTGCTTATTTTATGTACTAACCAATTCCTTTTCAGCTTAACCCTTTTTAATTTTACAGCTTTCTTTCAGCCTAACATTTTCCCTTTCAGCTATTGTAGTCGTAAGTTTTTTTCAGCTAGTTTTAATTAATTAAGCTAATCATACTTTTTACTAGCCTAACTTTTACTAATTTTTCAGCTTGTTTTTCAGTAGACGTAAGATGTTAGTTTGTAAGTTCGAGTCCTCCGTGGCCCTCCCCAACCCTTTCAGTGTCACATAAATAATCTTGTACATATATTCGTTTCAGCTATAGTTCGATACAAATTTCAGCATTGATATTATGATTTTTGTCAATAATTTCGAAATTATACGTTTATCTTCGATCGCGATGGAAATTATTTTCCATAGTTAAAATACCGTGAAAAATCGATATTAGGCATTCATTTTACAAATTTCTTATTATTTTTTTACTTTTTACGCAATTGAAATAATTATTTCTTTCATTGACGGTGATAACAATATCGTAAAAATCTTATAAGGAATTGGTTCGTTTTCATGACATATATAAAATATAAAAAAGTAAAAATAGTAACCAAGTCAAAAGTTTCCTATAACAAGCTGCATGAAATTTAACTAGTTTGAAGAACAGCTACTGCGGTTGTAGTTATTTTCTTTTTTAAGAAGTTTACTCAGAATAACTTTTGTAACTTGACGATGAATAATTCTAGGCAAATTTTATCTTAAAACTGTCAACAAAATTTAAAAGTAGTTAATTAAGCAGTGCGCATTAATAAATTGTTAAAAAATATATAGTACGAGTATGTATGTATAATTTCCATCTACGTATGTATGTATGTATGTACATACCTACATACGTACAGATGTTAGCAACCAAAAGAATGATGTCAACAATAATGCTAAGGGTTACAAAACATGGTTCTTGATAAATACAGTTAGCGTTGATTCCAAAACAAACAAATTTGTTGCCTATAAAAGCCAATATAGGTCAGTGAAATCAATACTTGCGTCATCACGAAGGGTGTAAAATTCAAGTGATGCAGTTCATTGATATAAAGCGATAACTATACTCTATTCCACTCTTGTGGTTTGTATACCTCTGGAAGTGGAATTCAATGCTTTTTAGCAATTCCAGTAATAAGGCTTGTAATTTTAGAGCTTATATTCACTAATTTATATCTAGTAGCGTTTGTCTTTGAAGCATAATAAACACTTAATTTCTATAAATGCATCTGTTCTTGAAACAGTTTGTTCCATTCATTCTCTCTTGTTGATTAAATATTTACAAGTGTTTTGAAAACATTAATAACACCGTAAATGCATGTCAAAAGTGTCGGAAACAGCTGACAAACATCTTTATTCCGGATGGTAGTCAGTCATCTTCGGCAATAACAATGTTTCCAACTTTTAAGTTGGTAAAGTTTCGTAAAGTGAAAATGATTTAGGATCAGTGTATCGCCGCACAAAGTAGATTCTCGGCACTCGGCAAAGTCCTTCTGTTTCTGCTGTGGTTTTCTGTCCTCGTTGGTGTATCTGCAGTTTGATTAGCCCCCGAGCGTCTTTCGCGCTCCCACGGCACTGTTCTTCTGTCTGTGTGTGTGTCTGTGTGTGTAGTGTCGCCGACGGCCAACTTCAGATGTTTAGCGAGTGTCGTAATTAAGTTCTGTTAATTAATATCAGTCAGTGGCTTTTGTGGTCGCAAATGTTATCGTCTAGTTTTATACTATAAACGAAACAAACTTGTCTTGCGCCTCAACTAATTTCGTTTGTCTATTATTATCAGTAATATTATGTGCGTATCTTGTATATCTTAAGTATTTGACTTTCAGAATAGATTAGGTATATGTTGATTGTCGAATTTTATTTACAATTAAACTTTAATAATAAAAAAAGTTAATTAAATTAATTGGAAAAAAGGAATGAAGCTACAACTCATCATAAGGCGGATATATGGCTCAAATACGCCTAACCATGCATAAATTAATTTTTTATGCAATGTCTGTCAGACGTACATACATACATATGTATGTGTGTGGTTTAATATTTATATCTTATTCAGCTTCTGTGCTACCGGTACTTATACATACATACTTACATACATATGTGTATGTTTATTTTTATATTTTCGTTCCGTTCAAGGTCCCAGATCATTTAACCGCTTAACAGAGCACTTATATTAAATATGATGATGGTATGTAACATTTGCGTGTATTTATAACTTAGAATGTTGCTCTATATATTATATTAAGTGTGTCCAATTTAAAATAATAAGGATTAATATTTTATGAATCATTAAAATGACCAATTCTGAATGGTGTTTGATCAACTCGAAATAGATAATAAATAATAGTCAAGACTATTTATTAGAGATACCTGCTATGCATATGTGTATTAGGTATATGTATTGAATTGATATTTTATCTGTATAATCATCAAATGTCCCGAGAATTGAGCCTTGTTTTGTAGTCGGTAAATATTTCATGTCGAACAAAAACTTCTATTTCAAATTCTAATTATACATTCGATCTTATCGCCGGCTCAGTTCAGTTAATGTAATTACTTTTTAACTGCTAATACCCATTTAATGTATGCAAGAAGCTTCACGATTCCTTTTTATTGCTTTATACATACATACTGTGTTAAACCTACGAACAACGACGAAAAAACTTCAGGAAGAGACAAAAACTGTGTAAAAATAACGAGAGCAAATATACATAAGGTCTCGTAAAATACGCAGAGTAAATCTTTAAAAAATTATCTTGAACACAGTTTACAAAAGAAGAAGAAGAAAAAAAAGATATTCCCCGGTGGTATTATTTTAATTGTAAAAAATATGTATACATATATACCTAGATAAAGGTATATAGTTTGTATTTATATTAGGCTTCTTGGTTCAATTCAATTAGACTAAAAATCTTAATTAAAAGTAATTTTAAATACTTAATTAGGTAGTAAGAAGCAAAAAGAATAAACAAATAGACAAAGTAATCATAAACTTGTATAGATGGATAGGTTTATAGTATAAATATACGAAATCCGCTGTTTGGTAAGAGATGTAAAATTCAATTAATTAAAAAGCGGAAACTTATAATTAGAAGGGAAGAGGCTGCTGCCGGAGTACGCGTAAGTTCAAACCAAAGCACACCAGGTACTGGCAAGCAGGTAGCTACCTGTTATATAAATTAGATTTTGGGCGTTGGGCCTCGCGATGTTGTGTCTTGTTAACATCAGATAAAACTTGGATAGCCACCGACAACGAATGACCGTCTATCCATCGCATTGACCCGTCCTTCTTTTTAACTATACGTGCGTTCTAACAACACAAATAATCAATTTACCGAATTCCAAACTACCAAAACGAAGAAGCAATCTATTACAGCGCGAACCGATATCAAATGTATTTCGAATAACCGCACCAGAATTACCTACAGAAAAACATTCGAAATAGAGCTTTAGGGCTGGTGTGTACACTTTCTGGTCAGCAACTTATAAATCATTTCGTTTGTAAAACTATTCGTAAAGCTCAACATTGTTCGTGTTATAGATTAACTTTTAATCGACCCATATACATACATACATACATACATACATACATACATATGTATGTATGTATAAGTTTGGTGTTTAGCAAATGAAAATAAATGATGGTATATATATATATCTGGCAAGTAGATTATTATCACTATTGATCATATGTTCAGTTATTATCAAAATGGAAACAATATGCAAATTGGTTGTTGTTGTTGTTGTTGATGATAAAACGCAACACTCTTTGTACACCCTAGTTTGGTTTTAAATGAATTATAGGTATAGGTTAGTTGGCGTTAGGCTAGATCCAGACACATAATGCTGTTCGTATATCTACTTACACAGAGTGCTTTATATCATTTACAAGCCAGCAATTAGTTACATATCATCCATAATATTATGAAACAATGCATCTGCATTTAACGATATTATTAGCATTGCGAATGCGTCATTTTCGAAAGATAATACGATTTAAAAAGTGTTTTACTTCCGTGATGGTCTACTGGTGCATTTAAACTGATAAGATATTATATACGATTAGTAGGTACAGGACTTTGTACCATATATATATATATATATATATATATATATATATGTAAGTATGGCGTGCCACTTTCAAATTGTGCAAAGGGAAATTTATTCAGAACATGCTTAAACTCGATTCCGGATTTTCACCTGTATTTACGATATGACTGTAATAACAATAAACCAACCACAAAAAAATATACACTTGAAACGAGATTATACGAAAATTGTAGTTAAATTATTTTTCTATATAGTTTATTGGTTTGATACGTATTATTTAGTTATTTCTCAGCACAAATGTGTATTCTTATTACACGTCTAACGAATTTTCGTTTTAATGTAATTGTGGTTGTCAACCCATCAGATGGAACACATGTGAATGGAATCCAGAGTGGAGACAATGTTTTATTATTATGAGCTACATTAGAAAATAATAAAGTTATAAAAGTTTATAGTGCTATCTGCATGTCGAAGGTGTGAATAATTTTATGTGTTCCTCGAACCGTTTCGATGGTAAACGATGTCGAGAAGTGTCTTCTTCGACACACACACACATACACGTAGAGTTTCGTACGTAGAACCTGTGGAATAGAATGGAAGGTATGGTGTGAGTTATATATATATCGCTGGTGATCTACCCATTTGGGTATATAAGAACCAAGGTGGCCATAAAGTGCGAGTGTCAATTATTTTCCACGCAAGCCACGAAGACAAAAGGGACACCGTCGCCGTCGATGCAATGCGATGCGATGTGACCAGAGACAACTGTATATGGTCGCTCGTAAATTAAGGTGTGCTTCGACCGCACACGTATACTTATTCGAGATACGGCGCTAGATAGCGACGCCGGCGTTGATTAACACTGCGCATGCGTGGCCACCATACTTTACTGCCGACACGAAGATGCCGTGTGTGCCACACACTTAATTGGGCTTTACTAGAAATATTCTCTAGAAACACGGCGAATTCGATTCGTGCCTTTCTTCTTCGGCATGCAAACACACAAGGAGCGACCCGACCCTGCGCTACCCGTATTTCTAGCGGCTTTTATGAAAACATTAAATATTATTTACTGCGGCTTTGAATTGTTATTTCAATTCACACTAGACAGGATATCTATAAATTTCTTTTAAATTTAAATAGTTTTCGTTGACATTCTTTCTTAATTAATACATTTTTAAAGATTATCTTTTATAGATAATTTTATATAGTATGTAATTATTTGAAGGTATAATATTTCTATTGTAAGTGCAACCGTTTCGGAGTTATTGCACAAACCACAAAAAATATCTAGAGTTTCAAATGCACACCCGGTTTGGAAGAATTTGATTATAAAATGTTTAAACAAATTTGCACAACGTATAACATTAGCGCGGAATTTTCGAAAGAATGCCTGACCTTTCTGTAGAACTATAAACTTTTGAATCCATTAACAGCATCACCGTGAACGATAAATTTTCATCCGTACAACAGTAGCGGTTTCAATACATCGCATCGTTGTATTTTGATTGCCTATTGCGTTTCTAAAACAAAGATACGTAAATATTTTCCACATTTTTTTCTATTCATAAATTTCGAATGAATATTTGAATAATTAAACATCGAACCATGCTGTTTGTGTTAAAAATTTATTATCATCGTAAATTATGTGACATATAAAATATTATTTATGTGAAAAATATCATTTGCATTTAGAGGTATTAAAAAATAAGGATGAAAGAAAAGAAATACAGTATATGTATTAGTACTTATATACCTAAATATACAAAAGAAGATTTTGATCTCTGAAACTTAATAGTCTGAAAGTGTTTGTTATAAAAAACCTTTTAAGATATATATTTATATATATATATAAGAGTGTCATCTGCGGACGATTCGGCTCAGTTATTTGGAAGTGATTAAAAGTGACCGTCCTGCCGGTAGCACGGCGGACATTTCGGTGGCCACGACACAAAGTGAGCGGGACACAAAGCAGGAATGTGGACTGCGTCAAAAAGTCGGAATGCAGACGCTGATATGACGTGTTCTGGAATACGCTTTGGGACGCTGTTGAATGCCGATTTTAACGGCTAATTGGAGACACCGGCAACTAAATAACTAAACATCCATCTCTTTCCACTGCATTCAATCAAACGATATGGATATACGTACATACATACATATGTGATAATATAGGTTCTTTGTTTAGTTATGGCACATAGCTGTATAAAGCTCGGAAATTGTTCAACAGGCACAAAGCATGTTTTTAGTTAAGTTAGACATAGCTTTTGAAATGGTCAGTTCTTTTTCTTTGCACGGTACATACATACATACATACATATGTACGTAGCTTGTTCCCACGTGAGAATTGAAACTTGTAATAGCTTATAACCCCATCAAGCTCGCTTCTTTGTTAGATAAATACCGGAGTCGTCCTGGTTTAAACACCGATGGATTTTTCTAACGTTCCGACATGTTCAGTTGAGTTATTTCCCCATTAGAAGCAGCTGCCGATGCGATATGCACCGAACTTCTTTATCGTCTAACCAAATGGGTGCATTGCATTCTCTTCAGTGGTTGGTATTTATGTTTAATTATGCCGAAAAGTGGAAAAACATATGCTCTGTGTCGGCTGCTATAAACACAGGAAGATGCTTACACACGATAAACAAACCAACAACAGCCACGATTTTTTATTCAATTCAACGGGTTTAATGAACACCTAATTATGCCACGCCATCTACATATTATTTATATTTTTAGTTAATAACGTTTTAATCTAATTATTAACCAGGATGATTCATGCGACATTTCCTTTGTGCTTCAAAATATATACATACATATGTATGTACCTATATTTGATCCACAAAATATTACAATTACAAAATAAAATTAATTCTGTTCATATCAAAAGTAATCCTTGGAAAAGAATTTCAAATTTAGCGGTATTATTTATTTTTCATACATATATCAAAGAATGGATTTGTTTTAAAGCTCAAACAAAAATAATATATATCTGCTTTATAATTGCTTTAACCACATTATAAAACAGGGGAAAACTTGTATTCAGAAATATATAGAGTATTACAAAAACGCTAGAGCCGGATATAACTAACCCTTTGAACGTGTAACGATTCTTTTTTTCTTTCCATCATTTTATACTTTTATTTTCTGATTAAAACGATATAAATATATTTTCATTTTCTTTTTGACATATTTACTGATATTAATTCTGAATTAAAATTCGATTTATATCTGGATGGGTAATCTTGCCAAACGATTTTCTGGATATAAATATAATTGCGTGGATTTAAAAAGGTTCAGCATTTTTTTTAAAAAAGTTTTATTTATCTTATAACACACACTATCTTGACAATTTACGCATTCTCGCAATGATACAGTCAAAATGTTTTGACATTCTTATTGTTGTTTTAAATATTTAAAACATTGCACTGAAAGCTAAAAATAATTCTCTTATGTGGAATCTATTAAAATATTCTGCTGGCATATAAGCTGATTACGTAGATGGCCATGAATCCAGATTAAGGAGACAAACTACCTTTTTTATTATGATTGTCCTAAGCAAGAAATCGCAACTCGTTTTATTTTGTTGATTATACACTTTTACACTAATGGATGGCTTTAAGAATAAAGATAAAGTTATATTGTCCAATGTCACATTAACTATACCTATACTTGTATGCATGCATGCATGCATGCATGTATGTATGTAGGCCATAGGCGGATTACGTTTTATTCTTTCGTTCCCGTCTATCTCTAATGCATTTTTATATATAAGCATGGATAAATGCTCTCATTAGTCTGGGAGACAGTGTCATAAAATATATCACTAGCTACTTTATCTTTTTGGTAAGACAATGAAAATATTCTTCAACGTATTAACCTACTTTCACGTAGATTATCATATCGTAATACTAGTTCGTGGAAATGTTTAAAACAGATCGACTTTAATGCAGTATACAAATATTTTTGTCACTTAATCGATTTAATTCAATATACATTTATTTCTATTTTTGTGAATATATATATAAAAAAAAAAAAGAATTGCATTTGTATTAAATCTTGTCGAGAACAAAAGCGTGAATTTAATAAAAGTTTAAGTAATAAATCTTAAAGCTATTTCACGCAAACTTGAAATGATCCTGTTTCCTGTACACATACACACATACATACATATCTAAAGTTAGAAACTTTTTTGATTGACATTTCAGCAACGTATTAAACCAAATGTATTCTTCGTAGCATGCGGTGTGGGGTCGAAATAATAAATGACTGTTATGAAAACAAAAGTAGAAAAGATCTATTTTTCACTTGCAGTAACTGAATACGACTGTTGACAGCATAGGTATGAGGTGCGCATGCGCGCGCATAAAACTTACCTTGAAAAGTCATCCTCTACGATGCTATGCCATTTGTCATCATAGAATTCCAGCTACCGGTAGTTGGTTTTCTTATTTCATTCTTTCCTATGTTAACATTAGTGTTGTTTTTTTTTCTTTCTTCCTTTTTAGAAAGTGTGAATAGAATATTATGACAAATCACTACGAGATCAGACCTCTTTGTAATGTACTGCATATGCATGTGTATTTAGATATACATAGCTAAGTTTCAATGATTCAACATAACATCATGTGGAATATTTTAAATTATAGACCAAAGCATAATTATTTGTATATAAATATCAATATTATACTGTAAACTTAAACTATAATATTGTACCTTGAAGCTAATATTATACCGGTAGATATAATAATTGATTAGTTACAATTGAAGTCCGTGGAATTATGCAGAACCTTTGAAATTTAGCTGTAAGCTGTTGAGCATTAGACGTTCTAATGGTTGTTGTGAAAGTACGCCAACACAGTATCGGACTGAAATAAATATATATACATGTATATTTAAAATACGATATAATCTTCTAAACAAATATGTTGTCTAAGCAAAAAATTGTTATTTTTTTTTTACGCAACGAACCCAAAATGATACGAAGTAATAAATACGTAGAAATAAACACACACACACAAAATGAATCTGAGACGCTTTGGTACTTAATAAATGGTCTTCCAACTGCCCCCTATAAAGCATCCTGATATAGTACTGTTTAATGGTCAGTCCGACCCTGATGTAAGGTCCTCGGGTAGGATTATTATAGAGTTAAGAAAGGACGGTGCATAGCTTTCTTATGTATTTCTCAAGTAAAAAGCACAATCGTTGTATCCCAAGTATAGCAAAATAATTCCTTTTATTATTTGGGATGTAGCACGTACTTCCGCAATAATAAAAATAAACATGAATGGGAATGGAACGAAACACGAAAATAAATAACGAAAGAAGGCCACCGCCAATGAAAGAGCAAGAGATAATATAGAAAAAAGCGAATAAAACGAATGGGGGCAGAAGAAACAAACGTCCAAGAATCATGAGACCATCAAACTGCTATCCGCCGCAACCGACTCGGGGCCAATATAAAACCAGTCGAATTCAGTTCCCAAATAAATTCTACGTTGTGAACGCGATTCGGTGAACAGATATGTTCCGAGAGCAGAATCGAAGGAACCATCGGTACAACGAAATAATTCAGTCACTGACAATCCAAACAAACAAATAACGATACACTACTAATCTGAACTGAACCAAAGCCAACACAGAAAAAAGAAACATTTCACTTTTATCTTTTGTTTCAAATACATTTTAGAGAGCCATATAAATTGGCCCTTTCCTATTATTTAATAAGTATTGTTTGGTATATTCACGACTCAGTTTATATTATGTATAAACACATCATTACCTTGGAGATGTTACCTTTGTGCTGTAAGATCTAGAATAATTGTTTATTTATTTAAATAAACTAGCAGTAATTTTAACGTATAACAACACGTAACGTGTATTATAGTAGGGTAGATTGATTTGCATAAAAAAGTGCTTCGATATAAATTGCACGGATGTATCTAGAAACAAATTCAAGTGGATATAGACGAATGTACGTATTGAAGCGAATGTTCATTTCGACCTAATTCGTTTAGATTGTATTTTACCGGCAACAGGAATATTCACGATGCGGTAAAGAAATGAGACCGCATCAGTAGCAGTAGCATCAGCAGCAGTAGCAGCAACAGCAACAGCAAGTCTGCGGTTTCCCGGGGATAGCTTTTGCTTCCTAGTAGCGTCGCGCACGGAAACTAGAGAACTTGCACCCTCTGTGAACCAGAGTGATGGATGTCCCTTTCGGTTTGCACGAGAAGATACCGCACGAACGCTCTGAAGCCAGCCGGTGAAGAGCTTCCGAAATACACACAGAAATAGGTCGGTCGGATGCGCTGTGTTTTTCTTCTTGTTAAGGGATTTCAGAAGTACGCGCGCCCCAAGCCATCACACTCTATCGATACGAACGTGCTGCCACCACTGTGACAAGTATCACCACCACTAGCACTACTTTATATTATTTATTTAGAAAACTTTTTATGATGGCGAATTCTTCGAGAATATAAGTAATATGAATTTGTTTATACGAGTGTTTGGAAAAAGCTTCATATTTTCGGCTAAGTGGTATTACCACACAAATGTACCGAAAACAGAAAAGTTTTGGTTGTAAAACATAACAACGTTCTTAGTACGAGAATGTTAATACACTATAAAATGTGTCGTTGCAATAGTAAAAGTTTCTCGGTAACTTTATTGGCCTCTTGTGTGGAGTTACTAAGTTTTATAACACGCGGATAAAAATGTCTAGCAAAAAAAGAAAGAAAGAATTTTTTACTATGCACTCGGTGCCATACGGACACACATGCACTATCGTAGCCTATAAATACTTCGACGAGATATAAGAGTATTAAAATTTACATTGCACTATCGTCTGCATACACTCTATTAACATATGCTGCATTATAAAATAGAAATGATTTAGTTTTTCACCTATTGTGATTTATGCATACTACACTAGGTGTACATAATTTCCGTTGTAATTGCATGCGTGGTGAAAATGGTTTATGAGTAACATTTTTTTTTAATGAACACTCTTCAGCGGTATGAAATCTATTTGAATGCAATAATTGGGAAGCTCATCTCGTGAAGTTTTCTATTTTATCTTCTTTCGAAAGTTTGAATATCGACTATGAAAGTTGCACGAGTTTTCCGCGAGGCGTATAAAACAAATATCAAGAGATAAAACGTGTAAATCCTTGAAAAATATTTCCTTTCATTTTCTTATTGAAACGATTTCTTTTCGCTTTAATGTTTTTAAGTATTTATGAATAGTAGGTAGGTAGGTAGGTAGGCATAGGTCGAAGCTACGGAGCGTCACATTTCAATAACCTCCGAATGGAATTGATTGAATCCAGACTGTTCGTGCGTCGCGAATACTTGAGACCCAATCACTAAATCAAAGTGGGCAATATAATTGTAGGGAAATTATAATGAAGCGATTAACGAATGAAAATCCGAGTTTTACTTTTCAAAAGAAAGATATTCAATATGTCAATACTGAAAGAGAGAACCAGAAGAAGAAGAAGAAGAAGAGGAAACAGTTGAAAAGTCACGAATTTCATTTGCTTATTCATCATTCCACTGATTGCGTTTTATTCTATGGCAAATAAATGCTGAATATTAATTCTACTGCTGACCAAAATACGCTACTCTGTTATGCATCTTCTTTTTAGGGACACAAATATATGTATGTATATTTATTGGTATCAAATTACACAATTTCAAATGGTTTAGTGACTTAAATAAATGAAAAAGAACATACATATGTACGTATATTTGATTCTCGTATTTCGAACAATACTATTGAATCGTTCTGGATATTGATTTCTTATATTTACGTATATATGTATGTACATAGGTATATACGTAAAAAAACAACATATTTCTATAGTATCTTGGATTTCTTCTTATAGTACTACATGTACGTTTGTAACGAACGATTCGCTTCTTTTGTATATACATATATATTTTTTACAATTTCTCTTTGTCCATTCCAAACATATATCCTTAATGCATTTTCCGTTTGTCGGATTTGTGCTGATATTTGTAATGGCTGTGTCCTGTATTTGCTCCCTTGGCTTAAACTGAACAACAACAACAACAACAGAGAACAGACTGTTGTACAGAGTTCAAACTAAGGGGTCTGTTTGTTTGTTTGTGCCTTTGAAGTGCGCGTCTCGCGGGTATGTAAAAAGAAGTAAATATCGTTGCTAATTCAAATGTAGAAAGCGGCGCATGTAGGTAATTTGAAAATTTTATTCTACCGTTTGCCCTTCGGAATCAGACCATGCGATATGCGTAATCTTATTATACGTATATTTTATCCGCTATACGTATTTAACTGTGCTTCATGTATTAACTTCATTTCAGTATATCTACCTTTGAATTTTACGTTTTTGTGGGTATTATATCGTACATATGTTCTGGTTCGTTTTTGCACGTTTATTAGATTATCGTTCTCAACGGTTTTCGCATCATTTACCTATAGAGCTTTAACATTCATTACGTATTTCAATTTAAGAAAACTGTTCAATGGCGATAAATTGCATTATTCTTTCATGAAGTACCTATAAACTGCGATAAATTCAAATAACTGTGGCTCGTTTCGGCCCAAGGGTTGATTGACCACTACAGTTTGGCCATTCTATAATTCAAGTGTGTTTAAAACGTATAGGAACGGCTTGGTGCGAGCTACAATTTACAAAACGGGTCAAAAGGGAACGAAAGTGATGGAGGAAAGAAGTAGGTACGGATATATCTAATCCTGCGGTTAAACTGCGAAGAGCTGTGCGTTATTTCGGCTAAAGAACTGTTTAAAAATGCAAATACTTCTTGTGCCTTCTACAAGAGCATATATTATCGGTTCAAGTCGAATCGTACGGAGAAGCATTTCAAAGTTAACGTGAAATCCACTTGGAATTTCTGAAACGTTACTTTTAAAGCGTAAGCGTTTTTCGATATTTTATTTGAAACAATTTGCTCGCTAAACACTTTTTACTGTATTTCAATATATATATATATATATATATATATATATATATATATATATATATATATATATATATATATATATATATATATATATATATGTATATTTACATCAATACGACTTTAAGCCATAAGTGCATAACAACTAATTCAAATAATACATCTACGTTTTTCTCTCAAATTGCAAATTTAATTTAGGTATACTAATAATATTATTAGTCAACGGGAATTTATTTTATTTTACGAAACACAATTAGTATACCTAGGTAATAGTAATAGTAAAAGTGCACTAAAGAAATAAAACGTATACATAAAAAGAAGAAAACATTTCCAGAAGAAATAAGAAATTCGTCGAGGATAAATCTTAATTTAAGTGCAGGCTGATCGCATGTGACACCGACATTATTTCTTATTATACTCGACCGTCGAGAAGTCTTTTATTTGTACTATATACATTTTTTTTATTATTTGTTAGTTGCGCGCGCTACCACGCCGAAACAACTATAAAATTCAAACGTAGATTTATAACGCTTCGTTAATAAATAATATTCATAAAGCAACAACGATGCGAATACGGATTGACAACACGGTGTTTTTACGTATTTTAGTACGTTTTCTCTAGACTATACCCGATAGATGTCGCATATCGTGCGAAGCGAATTTATAACGGTAAAATGCTGACCTCACAAAGATACTGCATAACGATAGCTATACTACCAATCTAAACGCTATCAATACACTTACAATTTATTACATTTTCTATGCCCTATCTTCTCGATCTAGTGCATTGGAAAATTTAGGTAAGGGAAGAGATCGCTAATTCGTATGTTTTTTAAATTAATTTTCAACTTGGGTTTATTTTTGAGTCCAGAGACGATAAAATAAATCCTATTAGGTATTTTCCGTTCAATTCTCTGATAGTTTGAATACGACAAATGCAGGCGCCCGTTATAATTGAATTAAAAGATTTGGATTAAAAGTTTTCTTCGAAAAGATTTGCTTGTTTTGGTTGGCATTCCTGCATTTTCAATTCGTACAAGTATTTGTTTGAGAGGGTTAACGATTTAGCATCTGATGGAAATCAAATATTAATAAGAGTATGAAGGTTTACAGAAGAAAGCTTTGCTATGCATATAGTACATATATACGAAAACTTTTTTTTTTTTTTTTTGTTGAGATTATTATTAGTGTAGCTATGAAATACACGTTGGATTAATTTTTAATGATGCATCTTTCCGAGTTATTTGGCACAAGGGTTCGTGAATAATTCATTGTTTCAACAATAGTCTCTCGTACGTTAGGATATTCTTAGTAGATACCTACTACTACTTAGTATATGCGTATGCACACACTACTTTATGTAAATGTGCGTGTAAATTCTCGTACGCGATGTAATAGTATAGATTTAATAGGCGCTGCTCAGTGCTAAGTTTGTCTAACTGATTTGCATTATGTAAACGCATAGAATTGAATGCATCGTTCGTTGCACTTGGGTAATATGAGAATCGTTCTGTCATTATGCACAATTGTACCTATATTTATTAGTTCCTTATTGGTCTGATCACGGACTTCCTATGAGAAATGCTTGTATAACGAGAGAATTACCATGGAATTATTCCCATCACAATTTTCCGCAAACTTACACTTACCTATACATTTCAATATGGAAACATCTTTTACCTGAAATAAAAGATGAAACACATTCGGCTGTCTACAACACACATTAAAAACACATACCTAACCAGCAAACATATGTTTACTTTCGAAAATCATTTTCCCACTTTCTAATGGCGATACATAAAAATATATTTTGTTACATAATGGACGTATGCGCTAACTCAGGGCATCGTTAGCACGTTTCATACATAAGTAAAACGGAAAGGCAAAGACGAAGCAGAAGGAGCAGATGCGACGACAAGAAGATTGTAGAAGGAAGGCATTTGGAAACCACTCTATACTATACGGATTCTTGCATGTATGTACATACATATATCTGGATATATGACATGGGAATCGGCCAGGACCGGACGTAAGGGATTTAGAAAAGACGGCCTCTGGCTTATAATGCACAAGTTGACAGCTTGAATTGGATACAATTTACACTTTTCGGTCTAATACCGAAAAGGGTGCGCACATCTGTATCGGTTTAGACTAAAATAACACTGCTAACATTATACTTTTTATATGCGATTTTATTTGAGAAATAGTTAAATATTTAACTCCATAAAGTATCTCAAAGCAACATATCTGAAATGAATTGAACAAATACGTATATAAATCTATTGGAGCATCTTAATCCAGTAAAGAAAAGAACGTTCACATATGTCATAGTCCAAACGTAAATCTTCACCTGGATTTATAACCGGACCCGGTGGCGATTAATCACTGCTCGGGTCCGGGTGGGTGATCCGGCGTTTTAGTTGGCAGCCACCAGAGGATGCGATACCTATAACCACCACTCTTGGGCACAGACCGAATCAAGTCCATATGTTCACAGTTGTGTGGACATGTCGAACCAAACTAAAATAATGATTTTTCTCGCAATTCGTTTTCGAGACGAAAAAAGGAACTTGTCGCTATATTTCACAAAGCGTTCCACATTGCTGCTGCAGCAAGCAAAGAAACACACCGCAGCTCTGATATAAAATTTACTTTTTTTTAATAGAAAACCCAATAGCTACACTATGATAAAAAGCCAACCAATATGGCAATATCGTTTTAGTAGGTACATACATACATACATACTTATTGATAAAAATAAATGTAAATCAATCGAAAATAAAACGATTGCAATGCAATGATTGATAATATTCTCAATTGTTCTACAACAAGACGACGACAAGTTGACAGTCAAAATGAAGAAAAATCCGAGGAATCATTATTCCAAATTTGAATCTGTGACTTAATTAAAATTAATGAATGTCACGGCGTGTGAAACTGTAATTAAGAATAATTTCGCTAAGATTAGTACAAATTTAGCTGTCCCATAGAACTGGTTTACATTATTCTTTGTCGACTTTTTAATTTTAATTGCAAAACGTTTCTTATCTCGCAACGAACGAAACCTTCTGTCCCAACGTAGGCGGAAGTATTATCATAAATTCACGCGCTGATATCAAATCTGACGCGCCTGTTAATTTGTGTGCTAATTTTCCCTACGCCCAAAACTCTGAATAAATATCTATCTATACCTACGTATCAGTTTGCGTTGTGTTGCGAGTGGCTTCATCAAATTTACATGATTTTCAAACGTATTTCATTTCGTATTTTCACTAAATTCAAATTGATATTTATAACAGATGTCAACGACGCGACGCCATGCGACGCGACGCGACATGCCAGACATTGAATTGACGCAAATATTTTATTTCAACCAAACTGCGTCATTCGGTTATTAATAAATAAGTTGGGTAAGAAGTACAATAATTACGATAGCATGTAGGTATATTGTAATATAATCTTTTTTAAGAAATTCGACTGCACAAAAACGGAATTAATGAATATTAAATGTAAATAATAAAAAATACTTTACAACTCAATTAGAAACGCATTAAGAACCTAATAAAAAAATGCTAATTCGTCTAATAAATAATAAAAATTCCAAAGAATTATACGAAACACCTTTAAAATGACGAGCTCTGGTTATTTGTTGTATGGCGACATACAACTGGAGGGCAACAACGGCGACCATACTATTATCATTCTATAAAACGGTCTTTTTTTTTCTATTTCGCTGACTACAATTAGGACCGGACGACTAATTTGGGTAATTTTATTACGAACCCCGAGTTCATACTACCTATGTATGTATGTATATATATGCATGTATTGTTGGTCCAGGTATACCATCATCCTAGAAGAGAAAATTAAGAGTGCCTTGGGCACCAAACTCTCCTATACCAATTATAATGAACGACGCTTTTATTTGTGCTCTCATTAAAATAGATTTTGACCCTTGTTATTTCTACGAAATCCCCAACCATATTCCGCTTGTTAAACAACACAGCCAAAACATCTGAAATTACTTGATTATAAGTTACTATATGTATAAAAAGGACAGTTTAACATTTAAAAATGGCGAAATTATTGTTTTGGAACCAGTTTTATAATTTAAAACAACATTCAATGTTTGTTGAACAGATTGGTCTCTCACAAACAAAACACATTCAACTTTGATGTACATATGTATATGTACATACCTACCTACCTACCTTTAAGAGAAATCAAATGCAATATAAACAAACAATACATAAATATTTATGGATCCACGTTGATTTAAGGTACAATTGCAGAATTCCAATATTTATTTTGAATTATTTTCTTAATAAAATATATTGCTACTTCAGGGTAGTAATATATTCTTATCAAGAAAACATAAAAATTCAAGACGTAGATTTTAAATTCGTATCCATTCTACGTGAGGTACAATTCTCTTGTAAATAAATGGTAAGTACATCAAATGTTTCCCAATGGTATGCATATGTAGGTATACGTACGTACGTATATATGTAGGTACATTTTAAAGTAAATGTCACATATTTCTTAGTCGCAAATATATCTTATGTGCATACATATGCACATCTTTTAGATATTTTTTACACACATTACTCCATAGCGTTCAATTATGTTTCATTGCATTTATTAATTAAAGTTGTTTTAATTAATATTTTCATGAAATTTAATTTTGTTGTTGAGTACAACAAAAAATTGAGTAAATTCCACATTGTATCGTTTGCTTTACATGCATTTTTACAAACAGACAAGAGACAACAGGAAAGAAGTTAAAAATAAAAGAAAACACAGCGACAAAAGACCGTTTGCTTTATATTTTGTGGCTGGACGTTGTGCATGCGATAATAAAACTAGAGTGTGTACCCAAGCCAACCTCTATTCACTAAGGTAAACTTATGTATTCCGTGTGTTTGTTGTTGGCATCAAGCAACGTGAACAAAACTACTGTCTGGAAAATGATTATGTCGGCTTGAAAACAAAAGCTTTCCCCGGAATAAGTCGTCTGCCTGCACTGCGTTCATTTCCATCCGTTTATATGTGTGTATAAATATAGAAAATTCATAATGTCTTCAAATTTCTTTGATTTATAATTTAATGACATATTTTGGTCCCGTTCGAATGGGAGACAGATGCAAATTCGAGGTGGGGCTAATTAAAATGTAGATAATATTTTAATTAATTCAACATCAGTTCGACATAAAAACGAGAACGTTTGAATAGATGTCAATTCTAGTGCATCCCATTTTAATTAACTTACAAATTTAATCATCTTTTCAATAGTGTCATATATTTTAAGATATAGACACTTTTGATTTTAATTTTATTCATGTTGAGACTCAATTTATGATCGACACACCTATGTACTATGTGCGTCCATCATTTTAATTAAATTTGTTAATTTATTCAAATTTTATTATACGTACAAATCAAATATAACCCATACAAGTTTGCGACGAAAATAATAATAATAATAATATCATAATAAATATATATAATTTAATACAAAACAAAACCTTTTCCCATTTTTCCAAACATTATTTTTTATTGACATTCTTAAAATTTATAGTCAGCCTAATAATTTATATACAATATCCATAGAAAAAAAGCAAATAATTTCTTTGTGATCGGCCTACTCAGTGGCCTGTAAAGATTCTTAAAATATTTCTGGTGTTTACCAACAATCCCGGCATGGGGCCGAGAAAGACCTGTAGCGTGTTCGATCAACAACGGCCGTAAACAACCACTGAGAATTGTGATGATGAAGTGAAGACGAACGGTAATGTCCGTTTTGAAGAGGGCCCACTTCGATTCAATAATATTACGCGGTCATTAGCTCCAGGAATGGACTGTGAATTTTCTATTCATATCGGAGAATGTGTATAATACCTATGTATGTGAGAAGCATTGAATACCATTTAGTAAATTTACATATTTAACGTGTTTTATTTACATTTTTATTTCGGTAATACATTTAAAACAATCAACTGTTTTTTATACCTACATAATATAATATAATTATACAAAATTGTACCATTTATAAAACTGTAACTTATGCATCTATAAACTTCCAGACAGATTGTTTTATTTGATTTCTTTTGCAAAATAAATGACCATCCAGTTTATAATTGAGCAGGTAATTGATTTGAAAAGTCCAATTGAGCCAACAAGGCGAAATGTACAATTGAATCCTGTTACCGCTAAATAACTATCTTGAATTACATCAAGGCCTTAAATAAATCAATCGCTTGCACGACTCGTATAAGCGTCTGGCCAGGGCAGCCAAAGTAAAAGAGAGCGAGAGAGAGAGAGAGAGAGAGAGAGAGAAAATAAAAAACAACGGTCCAAACAAGAATTGAAATTCAGCAACCTTGAAGAGTTTGCCAAACGACTCATTGAAACATGCAATTATTTATACAGGTACTGGGTTTATATGGTAAAATATAACGAATTAATATCACGAGATTATTTTCCGTTCGCTCCGTGTTTGGTATTCAAAACGATTTTATTTAATGGTGTCTACCTACGACGCGACATCTTTGCTGGAACCTTGAACAGTTAATTCGACTAATTGGAATCTCGCAAGTATCTACTACTCACACTAACGTTACTTTACGTATAATTGGTCATAATGATGTTACAAACATGAAATTAAATAAATTATATACATATGCTTCAGTTGAAACGTGAAAGGTAACAAAAAACAGATGAAATAACCTTGTTTAGGTCATTTGACAATGTTCTCAATAAATTGAATTGCTGTTAATCAAGCATCTATAGATGATTTTATTATTTAGTAATTGCGATTAAAATCCGATAATTCGATTATAGCTTAACGTATTTCTAAACACTTGAAGTTGTTGATAGTATCAATCACTTAAACCAATACCGTACATGTAATTAATAAAGTCTGTAGTGATTAATTTGGTGAACATTGAAGCCGGAGTACATGTCAGATGGTGGCCGCGATGCAAACCATCGCATCGCCACAATGCCTGTGTGAGTTGTGCCATCACATAGACCAGCGGTTTTATTTTATTTTTGTGTCTCGACCATCTCTGTCTCGTGCGGGCGCGCGGACCACTTTATGGCTGCCGTATGCTAATGTCGGGCATTTAGATAGGAATCTGTGGAGCGCGCGGCTGCTCTGTAGCTCTGTTCTGTTCTCTGCTACAGCTAGTACGTTTACGTACTAGTTCTAGTGTTCAACTTCAAGAGCCACCGAATTGTGAAGATATGCCGTCTCTTAACCAACAAAGATATTATGACCACAACAGTAGCACCAACTACAAAATGTGGATTGAGTTATCTCGACGTGGCAAAGCAGCGAAACTTTTTTTTTATTTTATACTTTTTGTGAATTTATTTTACAAACTATATTTATATTCTAAAGATTTAGTTATAAAATCCTGCATCCTTAGAAAAAATTCTTGTCTATTCCTAGAAATCCTTTTTTAGAGCGCATTGATAATGGGGTCATTTATTGATAGCTTTTGGCTAGTTTAATCATAATATCGATAATATTTTAATGAATCGATTGAAACGTGATTGTTTTTCTATTATAATTGACATGAATATTGCATTAAATGCACGTATAAAATGAGAACCAACAAATGGTCAGCGTGATTCCAAACAATATGAACCACAAATTTCATTAAATCTAGTAAACAATCAAGTAGCATTATTGAAACCGCAGATTATATATGTACATGATAACATTCGATATGTGACAACGATACTACAATCAAACACCAATCAATACAACAGCGCTAATGCAATGTGTATAGTCTGATATATACGAGACAAACTGGTGTGCCCTTTGCAGTGTTTGTGTTTACGAGCCAAGGCGGCGTCCATGTTCAGACTAAGTATACTCGGCACTAGTTCATTTGCCGCATTGAAGGGATGCTTAAATTCACTGCACAATCATTAGTATGTATGTATGTATGTACAGTCGTTGTCGTATTGGCAACTGGCCAAGTATTAGGAAAGAAAACGTTACAGCATTTGCATTGCGAACCGCAGCACTGTTGCACTTGCGCGAACAGTATACCTATACTACACTACACTAATGGTTTTTGGTTTCGAATTAAGACAACGACTACTAAAATTACATTACAACCGTTTCTGCAGTTGCTATGAATTTACAATTAGAACATATTTTACTGCAACATTGTTTTTAGATGTAATACGTAACTTTGTGTAGAGTTTCTAGACAGATAGAGAGGAATATATTATGATTGAATTGCGTAAAGACAATAAATAGAACTGCCGTCGGTATTTTTCTGATGTAGTTTAAAAAATCACTTTTGGCAAAGATAAATAAAATGGGTCCACGTTCTTTGGGAAAGAAAATTGGAATTCTGCCTGGTTGGTTCTCCTCTGACCTGAAAATATCTTCAAACAGGTCTACACAGTATATACCTATACGAGACATCACAATATATCAATAGGAATGTCAATCAAATAAATGGATTCTTTCTTTGATTCCATTTAGAACATGGCTGTTATCAGAAAGCTTTTATTTTAAGATCTAGTAATCAAGCTGGATTAGTAACGTGTGTGTGTGTCTTTTATTATTTTTTTTTATATAGGTACCTAAGAAGAAACTAGGTATATTAATTTGAAAAGTAAGATATACGTTTCAAGACGCGTTTGAGGAACGAAATGAGGAATGAAAATAACATTGACCCAAATAGTCAGCATAAAGTAACAATTTATATTCAAATTCATTGTCACAGCCGCCGAGAAGATATACTGTTATATAGAAAGAAATGCCTGCAGCATGCATATTTTGAGAAAAAATAATAATAATAACAAGGGCTGTTGGTAGAATGAAGGGAACAACGCATCGTATATACCTATCCCTTGGAGCAAGTTGATAAACATTTCTGATGATTATATAGGAAGAAGACTTAAGGGGGTGGTTGTTATGTACAACAATAAGTTATTAGAATATTATGTAAACCGATCGGGACGTATTAGGTTTTCAATATTTCATGAGGCGGCTTGCTATTAAATTCAACCATCATGCAGCTGGATATGCGAGATACGTAGATTTATGTTCGAGATGTACGCGACCAGGCAACAAGATGTATCGATACCATTTGCATAAAGTACGGCTAGTAAGCACAAGCAAGCGAGCATTGGGACTGTGGCCGCCATTCGCCATCCGCCATCCGCCATGTGACAGCGGTGGCCAACGTGCCGCAAGCCCGGCCGACCCACAACACTCGGCCGGCACATCAATCTAGTACACTTACTTACTTTTCATACCCGCACCGCCGTGCCAGTCCAAGCCGTGCGAACACAGACAAACAATACCCGCTAAATTACAATTGTCATAAATATATTGCTGTTATTTATTGCGTATTAATAGCGGCAAGCCTCATGATGTTTATCATCTATGACATTTCGCTCCAAGTCGTTTCGAATTTCAATTATCTCACAACGAAAAAGTCTATTTTATATTAGGTATATACGTATGTGCATATATACGTATATAGCTTACTTGCAGTATAATGTATAATCATATTTAGGACCAAATGTTTCCATCATAAAATAAATAAAACGGTTGAATATATTCAGAAAGAAAACGATTTGAACGTGAGCAATATGTTCATAAGTTGTCTGAGCGATTGATGGTAGATGCATCTATAAAATTCAAAGTTGATGATATGCGCGGCAGAGTGTGGGCACTTGGATTACAGTTTGGTTGGACTAGCCGCAGGAAGAACAAGTAAAACGACAGATGCATGCGATGCGATGCGATGCTGTGGAGAGGCGAAGAACTGCGGCATCTGCGGCCCGGGGCAGAACACGCCTACGCGGCGGCCTTTCCCACCGTCATCCTCCGTCCGCGCAGACCAGCAATTACGCACACACGGCTCTATAATTATATTTCGGCAGGCTATTCGACAGTTGACACACGCAACGTTTATGCGTTCCTCGGAATACCAAACAACCGCGGACAACGAAGTTAATGTGGTCAACCAACCCAAGTTCATACTACGAGTATTTGTATTTATTCGACTTGAGTTCAAAATGAATTGGTGTGTGCAGGAAATTAATAAATGGTGTCTCATAAATTGGCAATGCGTTTAGTGGTTAGATTGAGACCAACATGTTTGTTGTTGTTGTTGGTACATATATATATATATATATATATATATATGTAATAATGCATACTCTTGACTTGACTGGTGCGGTCTGTGTGACCGTCAGATTGTATCGCGATCAACTTATTTCTCTTGCTTGGTCGCGCCGGCTGCCGTCCTGGATTACGCTCAAGCCCCATTATATCATTACTGTAATGCCATTTATTTTGAGAGGCCTTTGGCTGGTCTGCTTTTTCTCTTTCCGTCTGCAATAAGACCAGAATGCGGTCGTCTTTGTCACACGCGCCGGCTACCGCGAGTCGGTTGATGTACGACGCGATACACTTTAAACAAAGGTGCATTTGCAATGAAATGAAAATATTAGCATACAGTTTTAGATGACATTAAGATGAAATACTATTATGGAACTTGTTATGGTAATGAGGCTGTCGTGGACAGAGCACCACCACTGTCTATCTGTTCATGTCTGTGTTTTCTGGGGGGGGTTTTTTTTTCATTTCTTTCTTTTTGTGTGGATGATGCTCTTCGGAAAAAATCTCCAGGAGGCAGTGTTTATAGTTATTTATGTGATATTCTGGGAGATAATCTCGTCAACAGCGCCGCGTTGTTGGGTAGCCCCGCGACCGGCCGCATGACACCGCAGGGCCAAATTCAAAACACGCGGACCATCCGTATACAGCGACCGTCATTATTATTTAAGCCTGGGAATATTATAAAGCCTTGGAACTGTTTCTACCTAAATTACATCAACACATACTGTGATGACTATAGATACACTCAAGTGTCGTATGTGTATAAGTCTTATTATATGGAATATCAAATTCGATTTTAAGCGCTTTAATAAAAACCTCTTATAAATAAGTTATACAATTTAAGGCTAATCTAAGATTACCAGCTCAACCATATGGTGACAAACATAAAAGTCATATTAGAAGTAACAACAAACAGATTATAAACGCCCAATAAGGACAAATAAAATTAAGAATTTCCCGTCTTTTATTTCTATGAAATTTATAATACCCACCCACATTTACGAGAATGATGTCACATGATTTCAACTTAATTCCAATATATGCTGTGTAAAATGTGCTTGATATTTATCTTATTTTAATGAATTTTTAATCTTACAATTAAAAGCTGGTACATACAATCACGCACACAGATATTTTCGCTCGCTAATTCATTAATAATATTATATCGCTTAATAGAATCTGACCTCCTTGTCACCATTAGCATTTTTATTTTCTTCAATTTCGAAAAATAACAG
Source organism: Nebria ingens riversi (assembly GCA_018344505.1). Lineage (NCBI taxonomy): Eukaryota > Metazoa > Arthropoda > Insecta > Coleoptera > Carabidae > Nebria > Nebria ingens. The sequence continues at coordinate 132,521 of JADQWA010001076.1, forward strand.
AAAATATAATCGCGTAAGAATGTACACAATAGGTAAAGATGATGAAAGAATTGTCTTGTTTGGTTGAAATGAAATGTTTAAAATTGAGCAATGTGGAAAAACAAAAAAGAATAATTCCAGAAGACACGACATGGTGTGGCACTCCACGCAACATCACGGCGCAGACTCGGCCTTAACCCAGGGTTCAAGGGAAGAACCCCTAATGTGCCATATGTGTGTGTGTGTGTTGAAGATCCTTTTGTCCACGACGACTTTTATGACGTTTTATCGAATGCAATGTGTGAAATAAGCCCCGTCCAGTATACGGTGTTTATGGTTTTATCGTCCTCTTGCCGACGTGTTTTATGTCAGAAAGATGTGCTGTGATATGTCGCATCAGAATTTGCGACATGGGATTTCAACCCCTCAGCGTTCTGTCCTTTTGAATACTCTGACCTAGCAAGATATTCACCACCGTGCGGAGGGTGGGAAAGAGGGGGGGGAGGGAATGAAAAGATTTTGGTTAATATCAGATGAAAAATGGACCTTGTAGATATTGCGGCTCATGTGATTACTGCTAAGAAACTGAAGCTTTGTACAGTTTACAAAATTAAAAATATATATGTATATATATATATATATATATATTTTTGATTACTTTCTACATTCTATATATGTTTAGTTGAAATATTATTTGTTATTTACTATTATGCAATATCGAACATTTAAAAAAAAAATTGCAAATATTAGATAAGAAACCAAAAAAATAGTAATCCAAACTGGAATGTATATTATTGCGAAATATGTACATATGTATATGTGAATGCGGCCACGTATGCTGTGAGATATTCCATATTCCAGAGCAATCCGTAACTGGGTTAGCATATTTGAAAGATGTATCCACAGTGGCGGCTGAAGTGAAGGCGTCCGAGCCGAGCAAACTCTTTGCATACCGATAACCTATCTCTGCCACTGTCGTGGCGTCGGTCGTGAACAAGTTCCTCCACTCTCCCAGGATGGGATTATAACTTATTTACTCACCCACCCATACACACACCTATCTTTCCTGAGCTAGTAAGAAACTTTCAAAGTGTCTTTAAGTGTTGAAAGACGCACGGTTTACTGAATCAGATTTCCATATATTTTGTGCCCAGTGCCTAAAAACGTATACACCTAAAGGTGTATACATACATACATACATACAAGTGTAATCATCTTTCGTTGGAGCGCGTCAGTGCAAATATCTGGAATCCGGTTCTGATGGTAATGATGCAGCGGCGCGGCGGCGTGTGGCTTTGAACATCGTTGGTCCATTGGTACCAACGTACCAACTACTATCAGCAGATCTTCGTGAACAGAGACAGAAAGAATGTATCTTTCGAGAAGGAGAAGGAAACTTAATCTCCTCTCATACGAGACGACGTGAAGCAGATCGTCTTTGTACAGGATCAAGCATGCTAATTCCAGCAGACTATTTGCATCGGTTGCTGACGTACTACTTAACCTTGTTTCCACTCTTGTGTCTAACATCTCGCGACGAGAGTACGTACTCGCGACGAGAGTCCTTGCATACGAACAGATAAGACGTATTTAACTCAATTTTGTTACATTGAGCCACCCTAATTACAATTATTAACAAGAAAGGTTTATCGTGCGGTGCATCTCAAGATCCTCTACTAACATACATATACGTATATATGTATTACTGCATCACTAGACAATTCCAGTCGGTGTTTATTCAATAAAAAATACACCATTCCTTACATTAACAACGACATTTAACTTCATATTTACTTTAAACTAAACTAAACGTTCAAGTTATTATTATTATTATTATATATGTACATACATACATATAGTCTTGAGATCATATCTCTTTTGGTAAACTATAGTAACTTATTCTAAACTATTTCGTAATCATCTCCATTTATTACTAACTAAATATGAAGTTATTATAAACTCAAACTGTATCGGAGATCATCGCAATAAACTAGAGTATATAATGTAGTATATTTGGTATTAGTTTACTGTTAGAATTTTCTTATCTTACGATGGAATAATAAAAAGGGTTGAAGATTAAATAGAGAATAATTGGGATCGAATGCGATTGCAAATAAAGCCAGTGATGAGAGTTTGATTTAATTTGAAATTGGCGTAATGGCACCGGGGGGTATGTAAGGTACACCTACATCGCTGAGTATAATAATTTGAAAGGCTTGTTGGGTTGGCACAGACTCGGAGATATTGATTTTCCAATGGCATAATAGGAACAGCAGTCGCAGGTGGTAAGGGGTAGATATTAAGAGATGTCAGAGTCTGCAGAAGAAGAAAGGAGTCCGTGTGCCATTATTTTCACTTCGGGGAATACCTGAGCGCAACTTCCTGCATTCCCTTTTGTCATCCTGCACGACGGAACAAGAAAAACAATTCGTTGCTCTCTTAATACCCAATTCATTCCAAAACTCTTTCTCCCTTCTTCGTTCCCTCACAATCGGCTTTTCTTCTCTTGACTTTAAAATCCTTGTTGCAACATAATTGGCAAGTCAGTCACAATGCAATTGGGTCAAATGTATTTCGTTGATCTGTGCGTGTTTTGTTTCCACCAAAGGAAATTAGGTTAAATACTTTCAACTAGCTTCTAATGGTATTATCGGTGTTTTGCATCTAATTTTTCCCTAACTAATTACATAATTGAGTTGTTTCATTTTATTGAACCATCCAACCAACCGTCCGAAAGCGCGGTGAAGGATTTTATAATAAAAATGATATTTATTTCTTACCTGAAAATGCACTTGTCCATTGTCCACCCATCCGATGACCATATCAGCGCCGGCCATCCGTCCATCTTTGGAGAACCCAAAGCCCACATACCCCATTGTCCTGACTTGAAGTTCAAATGTTATGTCCTGCGTGCCCGGACCAAGGGACCACAGTAACCGATAGTCCGGGCTTAGGTACGCAGAGTGCGACCAACGTGCGGCTATAACAGCTGATGGTTGCACCAAAATCACACCCGCGCACACACACAACACCGTAAACATTGCACTCTGTGTAGGAGCCATTGCACTGGCCCCTGTACACACTGTCACTATACAAACGAATTGTTTTTAATGCGGTACTGGTTCAACGGGCATCATGCCTGAAACAAACAAAAAAGATTATTACCTTTTTAAGTAAAAATTATTTTCTATCATAAATAGCAACATCTTTAAGACTAGCAAGTTTTTAGCGTGTTTAATAAGGAAAGATGATGGATGAACAAAGACGTGATGTCTATCGTGCTGAAGTAGATGACACAGGCTTCATCACCCCCTATATCTAAACAGTAGCGACACATTTCCCGTGTTAAGTTTATAGACAGGAAAACGGCTGCTGCTGGTCGGGTTTAAAGTTTGCAAGCAGCAGCAGCAGCAGCAGCATCAGTCATGGATGATATCCAAAGGAGGCCAACGAGTGATTAGTGTTATTATGGCGTACGAAGCGAGATGGCGTCCGCCATATCATTAGAGTTAAATGACCCTTATGAACGCGCGTTCGTTCGCCATGTGACGTTAGTCCTGTTTACACAGTTGAAAGGATACCAACTTACGCCCGGCGTACTTGAGTTATTTCGTTGTCGCTTACATAAGAAAACACAAGCGGACACGTACATACATACATAGAACCTACTACATAGCTAGACTACTGCTACTGCTACTGCTACTGTTGTTGTTGTTGATGGTACGCCTCAATGCATCTAATGATTTCTTTTTCTGTAAATTTAACTGTGACGACATTAAACGATGTACGTGGGTGTTGAATTTTTCCATTAAAGCTTCGGCTATAAATTGTTGAATATTAGTTTACCACTGTTTTTTTTTTTTTATTATTATTATTTTTTTAATAAATCTCGTATTTAATTAAATTCCGTTAAAAACTTTCATACTTTACTCAAATATTAAACAATATAATTTAATAATAAAATTAAATATAAAAGTGCATTTTTGCATTTAGAATTCATTCGAACGACTAAAGAAATACTAATAAGTATGATTTATAAATGATGTCATTTAAATTATCATTCAATATTTATTAATTTAAAATTGCTACGCCAATAAATTGCAACGCTAGTCACGCCTTTCCAGAGTTTCATTTTATTTGGTTTATCTATAGTATTTGCAACAAAATCAAATAGTATACGTAGAATCTTAGAAACTTAAAACTATGAAATATGGAAGTGATATGAATATAAATTCTGGCTTAAAAATGTGCAGAGAATGCATGCCGTCAAGAGGGTCGTGAAAAGATTTTATCATTGTAAACCTGACTTTCAAGTTATTTTAAATTCTTTATATGCATGGCAAACAACGACGGGATGCGACGCCATGCGACAGTTGACAAGTCAGCACCTTCTTGCGACAACTGCGTATTAAATCACAAAATTTATTTAGAGCCTCTGCAGTGTTTCCAATAGATGCTGGAACCACACACACACACACACACATACATACATACAATGACGAAAGATCGTAAAATAATATTCCAAACGTCGGAAACGAAAACCGAAAAAAGTTATCAGCATTCGCGTTCCAGTTTTGAAACGCTATTGTAATATTATTTCCAGTAAAAATAAAGATGCCGTCCTGAATTATTTATAGAAAATAGATAGCGTTTTATTGGGGACCAGTAGAATTTTAAGATTTATCCACTTATTATAAAGTCAAATTTTACTGTTGCCGCATTTAATGTTCGCAAATAAAATTTCAAATGCCATAGGTACAATTTTGTGATGCGATACCCCCTTCTTTCGAAACCAGTTCCACGGTTTTGAATTCATAACCGACTCAACCGCTAACCATAAAATATAACGCGCTTTTTTTCGTCACCTTTACGACATTTGCGATGCTGTTCACAATTGATTGTTAAATTTTGACGATCTTTCGACTGCACTTTCATTGTATTTGTTTTAGTAGGTATACAAAGTTATTTATTTACAGTAACTATTGTTCTATTCAAACGAGTGACAAATGTAAAATATTTCAAAAAAAACCTAATTATATTTTAGGAATAAAACACATTATTCGCCCAAGTGTGTTTTATTCCTAAAAAGAAATTGTTGGCTAAAAGTCTGACTGAAATAATTGGAATTTGGTGAAAAAGAGATAATCAGACAATTTGCAGTGGCACAGTATTCCATTTGTAGTAAAATATACGGAAAATGGAAATATACATATAATGAAACCACTGCACTAGTTGGAAAAGATGCAGCCCATTATAGTTTCTTAATATATCAAAGGTTCTCGTTCTGTATGCACAAAAGCTGCTGAATAAACGTAATATCCAGCTTATTCAAAAGCACTAATTGCCTGCCCATTTAATAGTGATTTATAAGTTCCCGTATATATATATATATATATATATATATATATATATATATATATATATATATATATATATATATATATATATATATATATATATATATATATATATATATATATATATATACATTTATTATACACAAAACCTTTAGTGCATACTATACCATTCCCGTTTCAAAAAGATAATAGAATATACGTTCGCCTTAGTCTCAATTCTATATGCATTTCATAATTTAAATCGATATATATATATATATATATATATATATATATATATATATATATATATATATATATACGTATATTCCGTTTTGATGAAAGACTATTTATAAATTTAGAACACTATTCATCAGATTATCGTTTCTAGTTCTTAAAATGAACCCCAATGATATTATTATTATATCTGATTTAAAATTCGTTTCTCGAGTGTTCCTAAAGCTTGAATTAATTGTGAATAGAAAAGAACTTTATTGTGGTGTAATGACGGTAGACACTACACAGATTATAAGTCAGACGAACAACTAAGTCTAATAAGAAAATGCCCACACGTGACGCGGAGGTAGAGAGAATATCACAATTTTATTTGTTAGGTTCTCTTTTGATGAATACTTAGTGTAGGTTTGTGTAAATTATAAAGCAAGCATTTATTTTTAGCAAGGGAACAGTTTTATGTATTTTAAAAAAGATTCTAACAAAAGAGAAAATGAGATACTCGTTTTTAACATGTTTTACTGCTAACTTTTGTATATACCTACGTATGTAATACAAGTTCGTTTCATTGTTTAACATTAACATTGTTTATTATGTCTGTACTATAGTACAATGTTTATTTTGAATACTACTCCAAGATGTCAGCTTGTTTAATCTAAAGTGTCCTATACGCAGTATATCTGTGATGGTTTTTAAAACTTTTTAAAAATATACAAATTACAAACGTGTTTAGAACTACGCCATCATAAACTACAATAAAATGCAATGATTAATTTTCCAATTTTATATACTCGTATGTATCTAGTGTAAATATTATCAAGTTATAAATAATGTCAATAATAATTTATTGTGAAATGTTCATTGACAATTCAAACTGTCAATCACCGCAAATAATAAATTCAATTATTTGTAAATGCATATGCTAACTATGGTAACAAATATGGAAATTATGAATTTCAAGCGCGATGTACTTGTATGGTATATTTTTTCTGGTAAATTTTCAAACAACAATTATTAGTTTGTAATTTGAATTCAGGAACGGGATACTGATTTTTTTTTAATATTTGCATGTTCAACGATTCACAGATAGACGCTATTATGAAATTGGTCAATTTAAAGACAGTCGAAAATATATTTCCGTTTGACTTATTAGTTTATAAAAGAAAAGAAAAGTTTATATACCTATGTCAAATAAAAGAGTCAGTAAAATAACAGTGTCGAGTGTATTAATAATATAAACACTTCGTATGGAAGTGGACAAACAATAGATATACATAATAACAACTAGTTGACAGGAAACACGACACAATTTTCCATGTATAAGCTCAATAGAACTAACAAGAAACTAAATTTTGGTCGGCCACGAAGGAAATATGACAATCTCCTCCATAGCGCAAGCTAGATAAAGCATTTGCTGTTTTCAATTTTGGCACGAATCCAAGAGCCGAAGAAGACAAAAGCGACATCAGGGGCCTTAGTTCCCACATCGCTCGTTGCTCATGTCGGGAAATACATCGTACTAAATAGACGAGACGAGATGCTAGAAGAGCGACAAAGCTTTCGTCGATGTTCAGAAGATGTGTGCTCTGTATATAGGTACTATGTTATACGTATATATGTATGTATGTATGTACTGACGACGACCTGTTCGCAGCTTCCATGTTTCGGCACGCTTCGTTGATAACCCAAATAACAGACGCGTATGTCTGCCACTGTCACAGAAATAATTAATTAAATAACAAGGGCTTTAAGAAGGGTTAATGTTTCCTTTTCACGACGCGTTAGCTACGAATTGCTAATGAACAGATCCCGAATCAACTTTTGTTTAACATTTGTTTCTTCAACTTGCATGTCACTAACTGTCTGTCTGTCTGTCTGTCTGTGTGTGTGTTATAATTGCAACGGAAATCGTCTTTCTACTATTCTTTTTATAATTTCATTTCAAACAAAATGCATTACGACAGAGACATATTTTTGTAATGTACCATGTAATGAACTTTGAGAATGATATATAGACAATTTTGATGAAGTCATTTTAATTACCAACAACGTCTGTTGTACGGTGTTGATATATATATATATATTATATATATATATATATATATATATATATATATATATATATATATATATATATATATTTTGTAAATAAACTCTTGCGTTATCACATTTAGATGTATGTATGTATATCTATCGTATTTCTTGTCGAGCGAGTAATTATTCTAGTAATCCGTAGTAAAAAGTTAAGAATAGCTTCGTCGAAGGAATAATGTGTGCCAGGACAAAAGATGGTTAATTACAGTAAAAACGAGTGGATGTTCGTAACGAACCCGCATTTAACCAACAAATAAATCAAACAAAACCTAAACGTTGCTTTTTCTAACTGGCCATTCTCTGTCCGATCTGCAATGGCCGTATCAGCAACAAAAATCAGTTGTTTGCTTCGACAAAAATTACTAATAACAATTATCGGCCGCCAATAAACTATTAGCGATCGGAATCAGCACTATCAATAATTAATTCTATGGGTGCCAAGGGTATTAATTAATATTTTTATAAAAATGCATCGCCTCTCGCGCAGACTAACTCTATGATTTATAGTAGCTCGTTATGAATGTTCGGTAGCCAAGTTCTCGTTTAACATGGTGCAAATTACAACACGCATAAATAACAATGGTCGCTTTGACAAAGCGTGACCCAAGTGCGTGTACGCACAGTCTGAATAAGAAATAATACGATATGGGGCGGGGATAATGGACATATAATTCCTCATTTTGTAATACGTTATCTATAAGCTTGCATGAAATAAAAAACAGTGATTCTAAACAAATGTATAACACGTAAATACCAAGAACTAAAATTGCTCAACGTACTTATGCATGAGACAAATAATTAATTTTAATTTCCCGAACTTCAAATGTCATTTACAATAAAAGAACCGTTAGTCCATATAACGTTGTTAAGCCGGCGAAAAATGCCACAGCAAAGAAAAAGTTGACGAGGGTCCTAGAAGAAGCCGACAGTTCATCAGTGCACCAATATCAATAACCTTAGAGTCAGTCAGCTTTCGCGAAATCGACAAGAAAAATCCAATTACGTAGCGCGTCTGGGAAACGATCTAGTAGTCATGCGAAATGACCCAGACCCTTGGACTACTTTTGACCTTATGCATAAAAGACGTACCTATCCAAGAAGTGTGGGCCAATTAATTTGTCGGCCTATATACGTACATGCATAAAACGCCATCAATTGATAAAAAAAAATATTAAAAAAAAACAATAGGTCCCCGTCATTAGGGAAAATGAGAATCAGTCCACCACGATTCATTAAAAGTTGGTTTGAAAAGTCTTGAAGAACGAAGTGGTCTCTTAGCATATTCCCAATAGTCGGTCGGTCGGTCGGTTGCAAAACGAAAACTCAACGAAACGACAAAAAGAGGTTGAAGCACTTGACTTGAATAACGCCATTACTCGGTCGACCTTTTCATATATAATTATATGCCGATTTGAAACGATCATCACCCGATAATATCCGATCGAGTTGGTACTCGTGGCATATCCGGCCCGATGACAGGAAACGTCATTAACGGATGCCGCGCGGTCGCTTTAATTCCGTTTCGTTTTCGATGCAAACGGCGCGGCGGTGTTTTCGATCAAAATACCAACTGGATCTGTCCATTTCAATATCTACTTACGTACGCATGTATGTATGTACGTATATTGGCGGATATTTTTGCGTTCCTCCTGCGTTTCAGAAATACCAATGTATTTGTGAGCGAAAAATTGTATTATTGATTATTTGCTTCTTCCCGTTTTATGATGGCAATAATGGGCAGATCTACACCTGATGGTACTTATAGTCAACGCGGCGTTCACAAGAGTGTCGACCGTGTGTAGGTATATAACGGTACATTCAAATATTAAAATCTCTTGCTTCTCCGAGGTGTATTATAATTTCAAGTTTAAATTTATTGATTAATCACGATCACGTAGCGGTACTGTTACAATAATAATCACTTGGGAAAGAGGCTCACACACTCAGGACCGTGTGGGTAGAATATTAGTGCCTTGCGGGCTTTTCAACCTAAAATTGGGATGCAACGCACTAGTTTGGAATGTCTCTACATACACATATCACATTGGAAAACACACATTTTGAATAGGTCAATCATTTCTACTTACTATATGAAGCTACCAAATATATTGAGAGTATACTATGGGCTATTTTAAGTATATGAGTAGTTATGTATCATACAAACAAAATTATACCACTATAATATTGCCCACTCGTGTCCATTCTTAAAAAAATTGATGTGCACTGGTATAATCGTTTGGAAACTGGTTGTGACTGGTGGCTTAAACCCAGCCACCCACGCTAAATGTTCTATCAGAACAATGCGATCTGTGATGATACTAAACATGTAGTATTTGTCTGCCACTTGCATCCACAGCCGAAAGGTGATTGTGTTGAACATTTTCGGTGTGGGAAGGTGATACCGATACACACTTGTATTGTAAACCAATATAGTTACGTGAAAATGTCAACAAGGATAATGATGGGGAAATAAATCGTTTTTTTTGCATATGTAAAATCAGTTTTTTCGAGTGAGTATAAATACATACACACATACATACCATACCAGGTGTTTGCGCACCATTCAATCTTAATCCGGCCAAAGCTGTAGAGAAACGATTGACATTTGTGCAGAGTCACTACTAATACGTGATGGCCACTCCCGAGTTGGTACTTTGTCGAAACTCTGTGGCACGCTTAAATGATCAAATCAATCTTGATGCAAGTGACCAACAACGCTGAGACAATCCCATGATTGTCCCCGGCATCTAAAGAAGACGGATGACACCAAACGTGCACTGGCTGTTTGACTCAATAACTATCCTCCTGATCACTAGAGTGACTTGATGGTTTAACGATTAAACGTCTTTGAGACTAGGTTTGACCTACTACTAATCCATCACCGGATGATGTATTTTAATTTACAATTAATGTTAAATTAATTTCGTTAAGAACCGTCCTTTGGTCTTTTGTATGGTAATAGTACGTTCAAACAATAACATATGGGTTGGCTAGTTTGATCTGATTATATGCTTGCGTATGTCAATACTTCAAGGATGTCATCGTATTAATAATTTACCAAACCATTGTTTGTCTATACAATTTACATGATTATTTATGCGAATTTATCAGAATTTAAATCAACTTTGCATTATAATAGCTGGTATTATAATGATTAAAACAAATTTACTTGTTTTTCTATAGGTACTGTTTATTTTTTAAATGACTAAAATAATTTGATAACACAAAATTTTAAATTAGCATATGTTACACGGCTGATTTAACTTTGATACCGTAAATAAATAGAACGTGGCTCATTTCATGAATATGTGCATTATATCGATTGAAATGTTTTAGCATTAGCGAAAAAATGAAATGGAATAATTCTGATGCAGTATGAGTGTGTTTAAAATTACATTAATTTAAATATAATTCCAGATGAAACACAGTCAGCCATTGGATAAATAGATTATCTTTGAGCTTATGAAATGTTAAATTAGTATATTTCATTTCGCATTAGTCATATACATATATATAGATATATATATATATATATATATATATATATATATATATATATATATATTTTTTTCAATTATTCTGAAATTCTAATAATTAGTGTTTGAAAATGTTGAATATTAATCCAGTATGTCTACGTAAACATGTAGATATGTATGTAAAATGGAACATGGGCTGTAACAAAATGTAACACGTGTTAATGTTAACATGTACCAAACGAGTTCTCTTTTAATCAAAATATTAGTTATAGAGCATCATGTATGTATGTATGTATAGCAGCGGGTGTTTTGAATGAAACACAACACACTAATCAATCGCTCGCTCCACCCAAAACGGATATTAAATGTAAACAACGTCACTTTTCAAACACCCATGTAAATTATTTTTTAAATAAATTCATGACTGTGCGTTTATTTCTTGTGGTTGGTCGCCGATTACTTTGAGATTTTACTACAGAAAACATGTATGTTACATACATACATACATACATATATACATACATACGATACATGTATGTACGTTATAATAGTCTTCGAGTTTAAAGTCAAGGTTTTGTGCTAGCGGCTTGGTTATCAAAATAGGAACATAAGCATTTTTAAATCGTGTGCCTACTTCATTTTGGTTACCAACCAACTAAATATCTGCAATGACCCACACTGGCCTCTCTTATACATAGTAGGTTTATTCTGTTTAGATAGCAATTATTGGTGAGCGGATTTTGATTAGTTTTCAAATAAATTAAATGACTAACAGAATATTTATATAAATAATACTTTGAATTTTTCACTAATAAAATTCATGAAATACATATGTATTTATGAAACGATACAGTTTGTAATTTATAAGTAATGCAATTTTATACAATTATTTATAAGAAACCTATGAGATGATTGTTCGACTGTGTCATTTGAGCCAATTTTCAAATCGACTTATAAACAATAGTAATACTTGTTATTATAATGTTAGTTGTACGTTATGCTTGATGTAACGTTATTTCATGCTCTATTTATATTTACACTAGAGGCTATTGTTTCATTAATATGACTAAACGATGGATCATTTTGATAACAGTATAGGTTTAGAAAGTTCAAAACAATATTCCGACTGCGATTGAATAGGTTTTGTGACCATTACTGTCTGCGCGTGTGGCAATTCCTTCAAAGCATTGTATAATTTTCAAACGGCTGTGCGACATGTCTTGTAGGTACTGATGCCAAGTCAGGTATAACATTAAAAACAGTCGGTACCGAATTAGTGCAGGTAAAGTTTTCTAATGACGCAACGAGTTCGCTTTGTCCGAGACGGAGTGAATCTTCTTTCGGAAGTGATGATTTCGTCTCGAGTTGGAATTGGACTTGTTTCCAAAGTTGTTTCGGACTAAATGCAGTCAGTCGCCGGGTTTGCACAAGATGAGTCGATTAGTCTCTACACGCGCAGACTATTTGCCCCGTTATCATCTTGTAGGCGAGTAATCACTTGGATACGCAAACTCGAGAGCCAAGCACATGCGAAAACACGACCTGGCTGCTTCGTTTGCTGCTACTTCTTCGGTTGCTTCGGGACCACACTATTAAAACGGTGGATTCTAGTCGAAGATTGCCGAACGGAGCCAATTCCGGTTAAGCAGTTCATAAGGACGAATTAGAAGGGATTATTATTGGACTCAAACAAACACATGTGTTTACATCGATTATTTAGGTAAACTTGCGCTGTTGGGGTCTTGATTAATTTCGGAAATTAACACAATTATTTATGTTTGATTAATTAATAGTATCAATACAGTCCGCTGAACATTAGGATCATTTGCTTTATGATGATATTTCTATAACTGTGTATTCTATTCATTAATTTTATTTGAGTATCGATTTTGTTGGCTTTACTAAAACGACCGATATATCCACTAATAATTTATGAACAAATATGTTTGCTGGTGTACCAACCGATTAATTCAGATTGTAAAACCAACAACCAAATATTTTGATTTTATTTAACCAATGCGGTTATTATCTCTACATACCTATACAGAAATAAAGTATTTATTGTTTGTGAAACTCAAAACATTATGAGATTTCATGTTGATATACAAAGCAATGTTTCAAGTACCTACACATACCTATAAACTAGTTGAAATATATACAGTGGTGCAAAGTATTATGAACACTTCGTGTTGTGCAAACACCCGGTGTATACCTACATACATATATCAAATAACTGCATGGATGTTCTATTTCATTTATTTATTTATTTATTTTGTATTACATACACTTATGAACATTCCTACTAGTGCTTAATAAATTTCCGTAATTATTTACTGTACTAAATTCATATTTTCATCATTTGAAATACGTTGCTTTCATTCTAATATTCGCTCAGTGAACTTATGCAAACAAAACTTAAAGTGCTGGAAGAGACCATCAAATGTGATTCACATTTGCTACTCTAACAGTTCAAGATAACGTTGATTTATTGTACATTTTATGACGAATTTCTGACCATCCATGAATGAAATGGTTTTAAGGTGGTTCGACAATTTATGTCTCAATTTCGCCCGAAAGACACACAGAAGTTTGGAAACACATAAATAAACATGTCAAATGCTTTTTCTTATCTTTATATTTCGGTTGACGTTCAATTGTATGTGGTTTATCCCTTAGTTTCGAATACTTGTTCCCTACAGTTTATTAGGGGTAATATAGTAAATGCATCATAAAACCACCAAAGGCTTTTGCAACCGCATTTGTGGCTTAGGGCACTAAGCAAATAAAAACATAAATTTTGTAGTTTCTTGACAGTTTTACTATTAGACATTTTGCAGACCTCTTTTTCTACTTTCTATATTTCATAATTTGAGAGGCCCAAACAAAGTTCGAAGTAAGCCCGGAGTACAGCATCATTTTTGGTCAAATAAAATGAATGCCATAAAGTTATTGAAACTGAAACTTTTGTAGTCAAGATGAAATTGATTGGTAATATTTATGGTATTAGACTATAAATTTACACAATCTTTTATAGACATAAAATACAGATAAAAGCCATTGAAAAATGCCGAAATGTGAACATTAATTCTTATGGTATATCCACAAGTTTTCTCATTATGTATTCAGTGACGATCCTTCGGAATAATGTAAGACAAGGAGGATGACGTTGATAAAAAAAAAGAAGAACGAGAGCAAAAGCTTGAACAGGAAAAGGAAATATATACACAGAGACGCAAGGGTGTCGACGACCGGTTAATATCCTCTCTGTTCGCACCACTGTCCTATTTTCGACAAGAAATCAATGGTGTAGAACTTTCAAAAAAAAATCAGATAATATTCCAATCGATCTATCACATATTTTCGGAGGCGCATACAAATGTAAATCTCGGACAACCGAATGAAAAAGTTAAATAAAGCAAATATACCTTGTACATTGCATCGAATTTTATTGTCATATACAAGAGATTACAAATAAATAATATCTTTCCGCAACTACTTATTTGGGATGTATGAGTAACCCTCGATCGTTCTGAAGGGTTTACCAGTTCGTGAACGCATTTTTAATACCCCAGCAGTTTTATTTATGAAATATTTCTCATGTCACAACCAATGAAACAAGTCGTTATTTACGATTATTTATGCATCCGTTGCCCCTATGGCGGCGTTGAGAGTGACGAAGAGATTAAAAGCGGGGGGGGGGGGAATGTGGGTAAAGATACCCCCTGTGTGGCACGCCAATGGCTCGCCAAGGCTGCGGGTTGCCGCGAACCCTAGTGGCTTTCGGTTATGCCAAACATGTACACCCTTTCTTTACAAATACGAATATCGCAGCACTATAGATGAAATGTATTTTAAAACTAAATTAATAGTTTATTTTTTATCATATCCTTGAAATCGATTGTAATTAAGTATTTCAAGAAATTCTAAGTTATTTTTGAGTATATATTTTATGATAACGTAAGATACGGCATAAATATGCAAAGTCCCACTGGCGGGATCTCCGGTTTGAGCATATATCTTTAACCGCCCCGCAGAGTACGACCACCAGGGTAAAGACGGTACCACACACATCTTCTCTTCAACAATTTATTATATGGGAATGCTGCCAAAACCTTTTGCCTAAGGCTATGTGTCCCCCTATCCTATTCCTATTCCTATCCACAAGAAGCCAGTCTGAAGTTCATTGTTCCCCAGGACCAAGCAAAAATTCTCTCTGTGTGTATAATCGATGAAAGATGTATTTTTAAAGAATTTTTAGATGATACACCTGCTGTTTCGTATTATACATATAAAAATGCCATTGTATTTTGTGTCATTGTTCCCCATGTATGCTATTTTAAGTATTTTAAACTTTTTTGAAATTTATATCATTTCAACAAGAGTTACGTATTAAGGAAATTATCAAATACATTTAGACAGCCAATTGCACCCATAACTTTAACTCCAGAAACGAATACATACTTAGAAAAAATAAATTAAAAAATTAATAATCAAATCGGATTGCCAAACATTCCATGTAGGTATCACCCACACTTCTGGAGTATGTTTAACAAAATCAATGCGTATCTATTTAAAATTGTATTACATTGTGAATTAGTTTTTCGCTCGTGAATCGATAGTAGCGACGACGATGAGCAGGGTATATCTTAATTAGGAATGCAACCCTCAAAAATTTAAAATTCCTACTGGCGTGGCGTAATGAATCTTTCGTTCGCCTGCCGGCTTCATACAAGTTTGCTCCGCTGCTGTGCTAATGGCACACTCATTAAGCCTTATGTAATGCGGCGCCAGTTCGATTTTAGTATACGGTCGCCATTTTTACGTTCGTTAGTCAAATGAAAAATCGGGTTATTTATATGGATAATTTTTCACACAGCACAGGATGAAATATTTGTTCATCCTTTCAACAAAAATTGTTAAAACTATATAATGTTTTTAAAATGTGTATTGATAAACTATCTTGATTTTATGTTGTTGTGACATTGTTTGTTAAGTCCTAAAATCGTGGCCGTAAATGATTGATGTCCGGCGAATGAAAAGCACATTTTTCGATGTCGGTATTAAAACGTTTTATATCGTTAAAGTGGCTATAATGAATTAATGTTGAGCTAGGTCACATGTTCTATGTTGGATAGGTAATGGTTCTGATAAACATTTGTATTATATCTGATAAGTTTGTTATTCTTTCGTGAGTATGATTGATTATATCGCGGTTCGTGAAGAAAATGATATTTTTGTACGTCTTGTTATTCGGAATTTGTCGATTCCGAAAACCTCAGAGGCGGTTAAATTCATTGTGTCACGCTATTCTAAGTTAAATGGACTGCGACATATTTGATTGCCTTGTTAAAAATATATATTATAATCAATACATTTCATTATTAATTTTCAACCATTTTTTAACATTTTCAAATAACATTTATCGTATAAAATGTATTAAAATGAGTGTCCCATTTCCGCGGTGGCGAAAATAAAATATTTTCGGGGGTCACGAAAGGGCAGTGTTTGGCCTTAGACAGTATTGAAATCGTAAAAGGTTGCGTCCCTAACTAATTAGATTATAAGGTCACCGAACTAGCATGATAATAGACGCAATAAGATCGCGTGTTCACTTGGAAGGAAACCTAACATGCCCTATTGAGCATTAAAAAGCAAAAGCCTGTATTCTTTTTCGAAATATATAATTTATCATCACCGCCCGACACAATGACTTTAATCTGAATAAATATTCTTATCGTTATTTTTACTTAAACACTACCTACACATAATCTATATATCATATTGCTATTATTTTATTTGCATACTAAATATTTAATAATAATGCAACATTATAGGGTGTGGTTATTATTAAATTAAATAATTAGTCCATGCACATACTCTAATTCGGTTCAGAATATTGTTACACCTTATACATGTTTTACAAAGCGTTTAATTGATAGTTTTATACATAGATATTTTGACAATGCATACGCCATTAAATAATAAATATAGTAAGCTATTATTCAAAAGTAAAATATGGCTGTACTAGAATTTAAAAACCCAGTAAATTCAGCCTAAAATTTGTATCCCGCTAGGGCCTATTAATAATGATAAAACACCAATATATTTGTGATTACAAACACGCTTAAAAAATAAAAAATATATATTAAAAACACACAGAAAACCAAATATTTTATTTTGCAAATCCCGATGCGGCTTTGCAATGTAGCAATTATTCAGTGTTCAGCATAAATAATAACACACGATTAATAACGTGGAAAATGTGAATATAAATTGAAAAAAACGTACACAGACGCGCACGATGGGCCAATGTGTAACATTGTAACAAAAACTAATTACTTGGAAACATAAAATGCACCAATTATTAACCGCAAAAGTTTCCAAATCGGCAATTTACGCTAAAGCTAATTGGCAAAACAAGAAAACAACATTTGCACAGTATGTAAATGTATTTTTAAATACAGTGTCGCATAACGTATCAACTAAAATCAATAATTGTGTTTCCCTTGTATACGCATGAAGTTTAATTTAACTATAAACATCTTCATTTTATGATTAAACTTTTACGTACCTATACCTAACAGAAAACTCAACTTAGTGATAGGGATAGAATATTAATTTCAGTGATGTATTAACATTTTAAAATTAATCAACTTATGATGGAATACTGTGTTACGCATGTTAATTTTTGAATTTTATACTGTTTAATTAGGTGATAATTTGCATTCTTAATTATGAAAATGGTATCAAAATAATAGCTCTTGCATATCAGACATAAAAATTGAAATGTTTATTTGTAAGCAATTTTGTAATTCTTGTAAATTTATTTTTTATTTTTTTATGTTATATAAACCAAGCATGACAACTTGAAAGCTAATTGAGTAAATATAAATAAATTAAAACATAGTAATTACAAATTAGCAATGAAAATCCATAGTAGAAAAAATGGACGTCGTCGAGTCTATTTACTAAGATCAAAGAGATGTAATTTAAAAGTTTTTGCAGTTAGGAAATAATGTATCAATAAAAACACTAATGAGGTCAACGATCTCTATTTGCACTTGTATACAGATATAAACGTCTATAAAAGATAAATAAGATTGACAGGTTCTCCAGTAAAGTGTTCGTATCGTAATGCAAATATTAACAAATTTAACTGTCTTAAGAAGTATATGCTATCTTATCATATGTTGCAATTAGTCAAATGTTTATTGAACTCTGCAGATAAATGTATTACTAATATTGGAATGCAGAACGCTCATATTTGCTTCGTTTACCATCAATGCAGTATGTATAAAATATTTTTTAAATATTATTATACCTACACGAAATATTTTATTTTAAATTACCATTTCTATTTAATAATTTTTGCCATATGTACATAGCACAGAAGAGCTTAAATGTTTGTATACATATTTTATCTGTAACATAATCGGGTTCGAAAAATTCTTTAACAGAAATTGATGGTTTTGAAAATGTATTTTTAAAATATATTGGTTGTTCGCTCGCTACCAAATGCTGTCAGATTTCAACCAAATTTGGCACACATATTGTGTAGGTGCCCCATTGAATTCGTTCTTATTATAATTCCAATAGGTACTGTACTTCAGAAGATAAGAGGCCCAAAGAAACGCAGCTCTAATATGGTTCTTTGAAAAAAAGTATAGGTACTAAACATAATAATTTCGACTGTAGCAATGAAAATATCACTCGCTGTCGTTACAACGTATCTGCGAGTAACTATAATAAATAAGTGTGAAGTATACCTAGATCTGGGTGGTAATCTAGCAATGACGTACTGAGGCCTTCGAGCGAAAATAAAAAAAGAGTATTATTGAAGATTTATGCTGCATGAGTAGAATTTGGTCGTAATGGGTCGAAACCGACCAAGGATTATAAATAGGCGTTCAGAACTGCACTCGTAAGTGCCGTTTCAATAATTCAAAGTCGAGATTACCGGAAAAACGATAATATTTAACGAGTTCTAAAATCCTGCAAGACAGTTCTCCCCCGAATTTATTGTCTCCTAACGCCCAAACGGTAGATTTCGACAAACGTATGTATGTCCCTTTCATGATTTGTGATTCTTTTTTTTTATATATAAGAGGCAACTTCATATTATGGCGTTTGAGGGAATGTTTTCTTAATTTTATATAAAACTGCTTATAGTCTCAACCATCAAATAGTGACCAATCCAAAGTGCGTGTGTTTTTTTTTCTGTTTGTTTGTTGGAGGTCCAGTACCAATTACATTCCACTGATTGGTTCGCGTTTTTTTGTCAATGCCACAAATTGTTTTCGGTTGCCAAATTTCATTAGGTGTGCTAGCCTTGGCTAGGCAGTCGGCATTGGCACCCAGCCCCCCTACATATTCGTTCGTCTTGGCTTGTTCCAAGTGATTACGTTTTTACGTCTCTGCTCGTTCAATAACTGCTCCTGATCGCGTGATATTAATCAAGATTAACCCCTTAATGAGTGAGTAGCCGGCCATGACGACGGCGCTGCTTTACCGGACACTACCTACTGTGCGATGCGACGTGCCATATTTCTTTTACAATGTTTTTCTTTTCTTTTTTTTTTCTTTTTGTCGGTATATTGGTGTGAGATGTTACCAAACGGATTTTGGTAATGGGTAAAAACAAGAACCATTAATTATTATCCATTTTTCTTTTATTTGGGGTTATTTTTTCCATTCCACCTACGAGTAAAGTTCCGAATACTTATCTGACACGTAAGAAAACTAATTAATTATAATTAAAGCGAATCTGTAATGGTCTAAACTGGACTATGCTTACCATATTGTAAGCTTTCATTTTCAACCGAAGCTACACTTAAAACAAAAACATACGTAGCAATACACATATTTAACGAGTATAAAGTCGTTAAAAAAATCAGCCGTTAGACAGCATAGCCATACTAAAATCAAATATTCTACAATATGTTAGTCCCAGACAAAAGCAACTATTCCATTATATTGACCTGCAGTTTGGTTCCCTGCAGTTTTTTGTAACACGTTCAACCATTTCCAATATATTTTATTTTAAAATAAACAAAAAAAAAACCCCCCGTCTTTTACGCCTCTAGAGGAACTAGAAACGAAATTGAAAATCTTTTCCTATTATTTCTCGACATATTCGTCCTGCGTTCAATTCGGTTTGTGACCGTTTTAAACGCAAAATAAAAAAAAGCCCAACGAAAAGACAGTAAAGAACATATTTTTAATCAAATATATATATATATATATATATATATATATATATATATATATATATATATATATATATATAATTTAGTTGATTAAAATTTTAAAGTTTACTTCGCGGTTTGATAATTAACTCGCGAACATAAAATTGGTAATTACATTTTTCTGGGTCACATTGAACGATTGTGCACTGACGATTTTTTTAAAAATTTTAATGAGAAACTTCAGGTTTGATTATAATAAAAATTAAATTTAGAAAAAAGTTACATCTAAAAATGTTTCAATCGCGTTTAGTAAATCTAAGAAATGTAATTATGGTTACTAGCTATTAAATATCTGTCATTTATCATGAATAATGATTTTAATCTTCATTTATTACTCAATGTTGTTGGTGTTGCATGAATAGAAATGAAAAATGAATATTTCTCATTTTAACTATAAGTTTTCTATAGAAGTAGTTTGTCCTATTCGTATTAACGTGAATAATTATGCTACGTGCATTAGTTACATTCTGTTAGGTATAAGCATTTATCAAAGCTAAACAAAAAATGTATATTAATCTGTTTCTCTTAAATTATTAAACATGAACAGTGCACAAAAAAGATTTGTCATTTGTTGAAATTTGATTGATCAAAAAAAATTGCAAATATTGCTGTACTTTTCGAACACAACAATGCACTTTATAAGCTATGTTAATATAACTCTACAATAATTATAAACCAGTACTTATAAACGTAGGTTCATCATTTTTAATATCACTGGTGTTGTGTCGAAAACTTAAAGAATGAAGAGTCAAATGTAATATCATTTTTAATTAAAATATTTCACGCTTAGACCCCAAATTGAACGGTTCAGGGTCGCACCAAAGGGGACAGCAAATAAGATGATAATAAATCAGGTCAGGGCGCACAATAAAAATTTTAAACGTGTCTCACAGGCTCAAAAACCCTCATTTCATGCATGTTAAAACCACAAAAAGAACGGTCATTTTTTATGTTCACCAGGTAGATGTGTTTTTAAATTTTAGCAACAGGCGTTTAACAAAGTGGCATTCAACATGTTGGAGGCGGCGGCGGAGGCCTAAAAATGTGTGATTCAACTTAATTGATTTTTTTAATAACCGTAATAGGGGTCTTAGTGGTCGAATTGAAATTCTTTTGAAATTTACGATACGTTTAGTGAGGATTTTTTAGAACATTTTGTGAATTGTGGTTGTATTTAATTAAAATTTGATATTAGATCGGAATTTATAAAATATTTACGCTAACAAACTTGAATTACGAAAGAACATAGCGTACCTTTAGTGAATTGAGTTCATTGTAATCTGATAGCGAACGCTATTTGTAACTTGATGAGAGCGAACATCCCTGGGATGACCATGGAAGTGTGGACACATCGAACTTCAAACACTTCAAACAACGAAAAACATACTGTTCACACTCAACTCAGTGTGCGAAAAAGGCCAGCATAATTCCTTGCAATCCTCGAAGCGTCATTATTCATTCAAATATTTCAATATTTTTACGCAATAGAGTATTTCGAATTACTAAACGAATTGCAGCCCAATTAAATTGTTGTACGTTAGTTTTAAATTTAAAAGATATAATGAAGACGACGTTGTAAATATTTACTGTAACAATTCGCACCGAATCAAATATTAGGTAGTCTTATTTGCAGACATCCTAAGTTGAGTGATTATTTATTTACGTGCTAGTTAGAAGCAGATTGGATTAACATTTTGGGCGCTTTCGACGAGTAGACCTTTTAAGCTTGTGTGGTGAAAACTGTTCAAATATTTAGTACCACAGAGCGTAATCTTGTGCGAAGCCTATTCCATACGTGACATCATGTTATCATTATATTACAACTATATTTAAGCGGAATTCTGCTCGGCGCTGTTGCCATCGGAGTTTGACTTATTTCGTTATCGTTCTCCGGCGCACACCTCCTCTCCTAATGCGATTGTGTACAATTGCGAATTGTACATTAGATTGTCGTTCTTTGTATTATTTTCAAAGTGGAGACTTTGTTTCAACGCCCTTTTTCAAATATTACCGTTAAAAGCAATTCGCTTAAATTGGCTTATTCAGAAGATTTTTCAAATTTGTACTACACAATTGGAGATGTACCACGACATACAGTTACTATTTGTATTGTGATATATGTATTTACATATATACGTATATATAGTTGTCGTCGGATGTATAACGTAATGAAGAAAATAGTATTTTCGTAAATCTAGTTCGGTTAACAAAAGGACGCACACAGGACACAGATATGTATCACGTCAAAGCGCATTTAAAAGGAAACGAAAAGTTTGTGCAAAGTTTGACATATAATACCTAGTAGGAATCAAGTATCGAAAGTCGATTCTGTTTTTCAGTTGAATAGAGTCGAGGAATGAAAACCAAAAGTTTCGCTTGAACCAAGAACACATTTCACTCCCGGAAATCAATGTGACTTTTCTTTGTATTTATTGGGTTAGTTCAAATGTATACTCAAGAACTTTAGACTATGTCTCGACCCAATACCCTACAACCGTATCGAATATATTTTAAATCCATCTGCAGGCGAATATCTGTAAGCGTAAATCTGCTTGAGAAATATCTTATTGGTGCGATAGGAGTCGTGGTTTTTTGGCTTAAAGACATCCATCGAAAAAGAAAATAATTAAGGTGATTGGCGTTGTTTTCACTTTATTGTCAGCGTTTGCCAATCATCCGTGAACACTAAATTACCCATCTTAACGTCAGTTGCTTCCTCTATATACGTACGTACGTACATACGTATATATCCCACATCCCCAGCTCAAGCCTAAAGGATACCAATATACGAAAATTGCCCTACTGTTGGCTAGGGACAAGTTACGTTATATGGGTCGTAAACCGGGTTGAAGTTTCTCTATATACGTACTGGTCCATTTTCAGTTAGAAACCTTTACTGGCAAATGTTATTAAAGCCAAGAAAAAAAAAGAAGTTTACAAACTTATGCATTTAGGCAAAATAATTACCTGCATAAGCGAACCCTCGACAATAATTATAAGTATATATATATATTACGATAATAAAAACCAATAGATTGTTTTGCACGAATTTATGAAGATACTCATTTAATATATGTATGTACCTAGATCGAAATTTATTAATATAGGTATTGATTTTGTAAACAATGATATATTATTATATAATGTAAGTTTGGGACAGTCGTCACCTCTAAACCAAATGTTAGTGTCGGGATAAAAATCGAAAAACTACTTCGTGTGGCTGTGATGGTCTTTTCTCACGTGCGTCACGAGCCCCCAGTTACAGCTCAGCTCAGTCAGAACAGAGCTAGTTCATCCACTGATGGCTCCGTCATTCGCGCTTGATCACCGCATCATCAGCTCACAATTTATCTTTGCTCTCTGCGTTCTCCAGTAGCGCCGGAAACGGGAAATATACGCGCTCTATAACCGTTTGTGGCGTGGACTGTAATAATACTCAACATTTCGTCGGTACTCGTAGAGAATTACAACAAATGAAGAGTAGGATGTGTCCGTCCTCCACCTTGCCAGAGCTGCTATAGTTATTAAATATATCCCCGCACAATGGTTTGCGACTGAATATCTCAAAATAGAACGGTGGTAGCTCGTACCGTGCATAACATGGACTTCACTTCGTATAGCCTCTCGCATACAAATCATATCGTTCATTACGTTCACGCCCTTACTTCGTGTGACCTCAAAATAACTGAAGCTTTTTAGGTTTTCATATGAAAATTGGCACAAAATACTATTTATTATTTAGATTATTTTTCAGTACAAATTGTATTTTTATACATTTATATATCGTATATACCTATATATATAATATGATAGTAATAAAGTTGCTTTGTTGCTTTCTTAGAGATTGAGATTAACATTTCTAATAGATTCGATTTGGTATTTCAAAGAACAGAGTTTCCGCTGTGAAGTTCGTTTATTGTGGATTTAACTTTTGTTTGAAGTTAATGTCGCTTCCGACATGAAACATCTATAGAATATTTGTCGCTCAAAGTTAACTTTAGCTCTCATTTGGACTATTGTTCTCGTTGACTTAATAATGGCATTATTTAAATACGAATTATTGAGCTTTAGTAAGCATGCGCAATTAACATGTGTACATGGATTCGTGAAATATAAAATTTGATACACTGAACAAGTGTAATTCGTAATGTTTTGTTTGAGAAATGACTTGGCATTATTGATGATCGCTACTACGTAGGTATTTGGGATAAAATATAATTTATTCTGTCTCATTTTCAGTGCACATTAGTCCGTTAGTACAGGTTGACAGTTGTAGAGCATCTCGTAATTTGCATTGAGCGAGATTTTAGGTCACATTTCACAACGTGACAGTTGTGACATTTGGTCGTTATCTAAGTGTCTCTAGCTAGTAGTACGTAGCAAACAAGCTAGCAAAGCGCAACTAAAACGTTGAATGAAACTAGTTATAATTCCACTTATTATTCTTTTATTCGAGTTCTAACTAACCGTTATTCCCAGGAGGTGAGCGATAATAAAACTTGCTCCATTTGTCACGAATATCAAATGAAAATTAGAATGAAAACTTCTTGTTTATATATATATATATGTATCATATTTACAATGTGATTATTACTATATAATAAAAACATCTACAACGTCTTGTATGTACATACATATTAAATTAGAAATGTTAAATATTAAGTAAAAATATACTTCACATTATAAGAAAGTAAAAATAAACGCTTTACGTATAGTTAAAAGGAAATGTTCAAAATACTTCCTATATTATTTCATTAGATGTAAACGAGATAGGCATCTCAAAGAGATCTGTGCGCCTGTGATCCTTGTGGAAAAACACAAAACGAATTCACAAAAACAAAATTAACTTTGAATTCTTTTGACAAATTTGCTATCGCGATGAAGAGGAAGGGGGGGGGGGGGGGGGGCATTAGTTATGTGTGCCCACTCCTAGCTTTCCAAGTCTTAAGTATGCAAATGATGCGAGAGGGGGCTTAAAAATATCTGGCTCTCTTTTGTGGAACTGATTGATAAACAAACAGAACCAGATGATCTCATTCCTTCTCCCACTGCCACCACATTCATTCGCTGTGGAACGCTTACTTGTCTTCCTCTTTCTTCAATGTTTTTCATCCTTGCTGGTTTCGGTTTTTTCTTTTTTTTTAATTTAATAAAACCTACGCGCTATGCAGTGATTTCCAAACTTTTCAATAAATATAGCTATAGATTTTTATTAAGTACGATCGTAATTTATAGCCTGGGTCTCTAGAGTGCTTTCTTCCATATTTCTTTGTTTCAATTTTCAAAAAGAAAGTTAAGATTTTTGC
The DNA here is from genome assembly GCA_018344505.1 of Nebria ingens riversi. Taxonomy (NCBI): domain Eukaryota; kingdom Metazoa; phylum Arthropoda; class Insecta; order Coleoptera; family Carabidae; genus Nebria; species Nebria ingens. The sequence goes on from JADQWA010001076.1 coordinate 158,191, forward strand.
TAAAGATATATTCTCATTATTTAGTCATTTTGCGTTTGGTCAAAACGAAAAAAATAACTGAAAATTAATCAATGAAATGGAAAAGGGTCGTCGTTGGAATATCCAAATTAAATTTGGTATATCATTAAAAAGCACCCTGTTCTTCTTCCCTCAAATGCTATATTGAAAAAACTAAGGGCTGCAGCGTAACCCTTGTTTGAAAAAAAAAAAAACGCTGTGGTTATCAAGTGCGGGCGGAAAGGGGGAAACGGAAGCATCAGTGTAATCCAGTATGATGCAGTACGTATACGGTCTCATTATGTATATGATGTGTATTTGCCCTCGTGAAATATCGCACGCAATTACAACCCTAATGTTTCGTCATAAATAATGCTACGATCGCAGCACATGATGCTTCTCTTTGGTGGCCATTTCTGTTTAGGGCTTTCGATTATTGTAAATCGCTTGGTTTAAATAGCTCGCGATATCGGATACTGCTTCGCCGATAGGGACCATTCGATATACTAATGCTAGCGAATTTATTTTATTAGTTGAACACCGAACAAATATTTACCCATGAAATTTTATCATTTATTCCAACTAAACACAAGGGGTGTCACATACATTATTGAATTTCAAACTATTGCGCGTTATCAGTTATTGGTTTTGTGTAATTGATTTCAGGCTTATCTAACTAAGTGTCACTATGTACGTCAAGTGTTATTTATTACTATATATTTATAGTGATAGCGGCCTCAAACATTACAAATTCACTAAAAACAAGAGTATCACTTTATAACTAATATATGTATTATATATATATATATATATATATATATATATATATATATATATATATATATATATATATATATATATATGTCGTGATTTTACATCTAATTAAAGTAGGTAGTATATAGCACATAGGCATCAAATTAATTTACAAAAATATCGCAACAACAAAAACTACTTAGCACATACATACTTGTACATATGTAGATACTACCTATACAAAATTATTACAATCAATTGTGATTTCATCATTTTTAACGGGCGTTCGCTACAGTAATATATATTTAGTTTAGTTTTGACGTCTCTAAATATATTCTATTATTTGACTAAGCGTTCTAAATTAGCATAACAATCTTAATAATTTAAAATAATTAATAATCCAAAGCTGTAGCATAGATATTTACAATTTAAATGACGTTTTGGAGACTATAAAAGATTTGTTTTCAAGTAACATTAGTCAATTTAGATAACAGGCTACACTTAAACCCAAATGCCATATCTTTCTCAAGACGCATTAAAAAACAACACCAACAAAAAAACATCCAAAACCTATCTGTCCATCTCACTAATGGCTTATTAACATTTGAAAAAATAATAATTTAAATTTATTCCGAAAAATAACTAATCTAGTTCTCCTATTGGAATGTCATGTTAGAATTTATAATTTTTGTTCGGGAACATGTATCTATTTCAGCATATCTGGTTTCACGATATTATTTTCTTATAAAATTATATGTTAATATTTTCAATGCACGTAGTCACATCTAAGAAAGAGATCGTCTGTGACAGATTCGAACAATGCGACCAAAAGAATCCGGTTCTTTTCACCAATGAAACTTGTTTCTTCATTATTTAAACGACCGCTTCAATGATGTGTAATTGTTTAAACAATTTTGTACAAACATTTGACCTTACCTGAACCAAGTCTGATTTCGATGAAAGCTTAGCAGATATTTTAAATTGCACTCGAGGCGATCGCCTTAGTCCTGGTTACATGTGTAGCAATTTAAAAAATTCAAAAAATAAAAATCGCGCAAGACAAAACGGAAATTGCTTCTAGTTGTGCACGTTGTATTGGATTTAAGAGAAAAATAAAACGTTTTTTAATTAAAGTGAATAAATTATTTTCAAATGGCTACAACACTGCTAAATGTTGTCAACATTCTAATATCGTTAACAATCAAATTCGTTTTCGCCCCAGTAGCACGTCTATGAATAGTAATAGCAGACCTAGTAGGTATAAAAGCTGCAAATAGCGAAAAAGAAATGCGGCATGACAAAAGGCTGTATTGTGCGATCCAGTCTGCGGGGCTTTAACAATTACCAGTGCACATTTTGAAAACAGTGCAACGATGCGTTCGGGCCCCTAATATTGTTCACCTGAACATACAGACCGCCACAGAAAAACCTTGTTGCGCATTGTGTTGATATTAACACGCAAAATTACATCTTTTCACGATGCCAAAGCGTAGAGAATATCTTTCGACGCACACATGGTTTATTAAATGAAATCATATATACGTATACGAATTATACGCTACGTAGGTATATACGCGGTGTGAGTAAATACACGTAAATAAAAAAAAATGTGAATAATAATTATGCGGGAATATGAACAAGATTAATCATTTATAAAACATGCTATTGTTATAGAGTTATCTAGAATATGAAAGGAAAGAATAAAAAATATGTAAATTGTTTCGTTAATTATGCAAAAATTAAGACTTACAGCTTAACCGCGTTGCATCAGTAGTTGTATGTAGTACATAGTTATTATTATTATTATCATCAACTAGGTATAGTATTATAGATGGCAGTAGAGTAAGTAGGTATATGTATATGTAATCCTTATCAAATGGGATCCTTACTAATTAATTGCAAGTATATGTCTTGTATGTTATCAGTAATTCCGTACTTAAAAGTAAGCCAGGATTAACCTCCGGCGCATGCATTAACTTTTGGGTTATTTCGAAATTTAACTTGTTTACTGTAATGCGCAAGAATTAGATTAGGTATCAACATTAAATACTTGACAATAGTGGGAATATTTTTAAATTTAGTCTGATAACGTTTATTATTAAAATTAGATTAGTAGACAAATTGAAAAATGTTATTACATTTTAGAATTTATTTAAATAAAAACAAATGCAAATGGTGTTATGTAAATTGTAGTCGCAACATATTTTTTAGGAGTCAGTAAGGAACAATGATTGAGTGAATGTCATCTTTCAAAAAATATGATTAATAGCCTAACCCGTTAGGAAATAATTTAACCCTTTGTCTGCCCCAAAACACAAACGGTCACATGCATAAATAACCAGTCATTGACAAACCACAAGGCATCATTTGAAAAATCCTAAACGAATATATATATATATATATATATTATATATATATATATATATATATATATATATATATATCAATATGTAACTCATATATAATACATAGGTGTACAAAAATACGGACAATTAAACCATCATCACCCTTCTTTTAAACCAAGCGCGAAAGGTGCCCCACCTCTATGTTTAAAAACATCATAATTCATGGCCCCTTTTTACAAAAAGCCGACTCCGCCCATGCGACCCAGAAGAATTCATCGAACATTATGTATGAAATGATCGTGGAGTCTCACACAGCGCAAAACTATTCAAGACAAACAGCACGTACTCAGCATCCAAATCAAAGCAATTGCTTTTGAAATATTTTAATACCGATTTTAGCAATAATCAGTCGATTGTCAAAGAAGTGTATCGCTTTATAAGTAAACTATAACGGATGCATCTGGACAGTACGCGGTTAGCATTTGCTTGTGCGCCACAGGAGATGCAGGCGATGTGACGCGACGCATACCGTGGTGGAAGTCGGATCGTGTTCGTGCATAGGGGTAGTGCTAGAGAGCAGAGATCATCGTACAGCGGGCAGCATTGAACAATAGACATCACACCGGATGCCTGGCTGTCGAACGGCACGTCACAACACATCGTATCATTCATTTTCTAATCCCGCGCGTCACCGAGCATAAAAGATCAGCCAGGTATACCTGGCGTGTACCTTTCTTATTGTAGTAAGCACGAAAGAGATAGAAGTTGTAAACGATGCGAGCTGCGACATCGAGATGTTTAACCATCCTTGTCTAACCACTCTAAGTTGAGAACTTTTATAATAGTTTTTTTTTCTTCTTCTGCTTTTAGTGTGTGTTAGTGAGTGAGTGAGTGAGTGAGTGTTCTGTACGACTAAACGTGTTTATTGTCTTCTTGATGTCTATAATTGTGGGAATTTCTGATTATTTTAATGTTTTTACCTCGGGGATTGATCATAGTATTTATTATTTGATTCTGCCTATGAACCTATGATTTTCTCACAGTTTCAGAATCACATTTATAGTATATCGAATGACAAGGCTAAATTATTTCAAATTATTATAAACAGTTACCTATATCTTTTTGAGTTACTATTAGAAAACAAAACTTGAATTATTATATATATATAAATAAATAAACTTATTTTTGACGTAGAAACAAAGTTTTAAGCAAGCATCATTCCGGTATTCTATCATAGTAATCTAACACGAAATTACAACGGAAAAGATGATTGATAAAAACAAATAAAATTCATTTTTATTTATGGGAATGGTTCGTCAAGTACATCACATATAGTACGTATGTATGTACTAACCCGTTCTGGGAATCAAATAGGTATAGGTATAAATAGCATAGTTAGAAAATAAAATTTTTATATTTTCCAAGTAAAATTATAATCGACAAAAAGCAACATTCTGTATAGGTAGCTAAAATAAATAATTCAATATAAACCGGAACTTTAGTAAAATTCTACAAAAGTAATATTATTAAATTCTAATATAATTCTATTTCACCAATTTCTGGTTAGACAATAAGAAAATGTTATAAAAGTCGTAAACAGTAGAGCGCAATTTTTAACGGCAAAATATCACAAACTTTATTTTATTTTCCAAGTTGTTAAGATGTTCTCGTTTCAAACTGTGAAATAATTTATTTTACACCAACGAACGCGGAATGATCTATATCTATCAATAACCAATATTTAATCCCATTACGGTCTTGCAGTCACCAGTACAAATTTTTATTTAATTCAGTGCAAAATATAGCCGTACCTATGTCACAAAACGGTATACAGTAACATGTTGGTATGTATGTACATACATACATACATACATACATACGAGTACATACATACTACAGCAAAGATATCTGATACTGGTTTAACAAGCATGTAAAATGTACGCGAATGAGAATTGAAGATTTTCTTACAAATAAATTATTAGTTTTTAAACATAATAAACACTTTGGAACCGTGCATAAATTCTCATTCCACCGCCGCTAAGTTATTCAACCAGCTCTTTTGTTTATGGTAAGTGTTGGAGCTTATAATATCATCTGCCTATCTTCAGACAAATTTATGAAAAATATCAGGTTTCACTAACACTAAACACCGCGCTGAAATATCACTTTGTGGTAAGTGATATATATATATATTATAGTTCTACAACAGATGTGAGACTATTTATTTTAATAAGTGAAACGTGCCAATATTACTGGATTTGTTTTAATTAAAAAATTAGGCGTACATAAATATGTATACGAAATATATTGTAGTTCAGACGTAAACGCATTCAGAGGAGATTTGGTACCGCGATACCGTGCTAATTTGGATAAATTTAACAAGATGATATTTGCTTAAATGTACCTAATAAATAACAATTAAATTTAAGAAATAGAAATAACAATTCTCAACCTACATTCACAATATGATGAAAATATCCGTAAATCGGTGTAAGAACACAAACACTTGAAACAGTAATCACCCTTAAATAAACACCTTAAAACAGCACAAAAGTTCTGGTAAAGTCGGCGATAGATGAACCGCTCACGTAATAAAAGCGAACAGCGACGAAAACTAGACGATAGACTGCAGAAAGTTGTGGAGGCAAAGCGACGTAGATACCTACTTCAACAACAGTTCCACAGTGACTAACGTAGCTAAAGCGAATGGATTCGGTTTCGGTTTCGGTTTTGCGTTAGCGCGAGGAGATCACCGGCATAGCTGCGCAGCACCAGCGACTCGCCAACAAAAGCTCTCGAAGGCCCGGAATGAACATGTTACACTGCCGGCTTGCGGCCGCAGCGACCGCCGGCAAAGCAGGTATAATATCCGTCAGGACGTTTTTTTCTCGATGCGAGGAGGCTTACCTGGCGCAGAGGTGGACCAAATGGGCGGTTCGGAGGGTTGGCTATTGTGTTCATTGCTGTGTGTAACGTCTCTCATGCAAGACTATTTTATATTCAATTCTTGTGTGACTGGCTTATGTTGTTGTTGATGTTGATGTTGTTCTGTGTGCAAACACATCGTCATACGAGACGGGAAACGGATACGTTGGGCGGACAAACGAACTCGGATGGTCGTCGCCATCGTCCTCGTTATTATCTGGCCCTAGCCGCACTTCCATCTATATTCATATCGCCATAAAGACACTTTAACATTCCGCACTCCAAATGCATTGCTCTTTTTTCTTTCGAACATGCAACACCCGACCAAATACATGGAATCCCTTTTAAATGCCATCATTGTCTGACATAAAAATTATTTTTTTAAAAACATATTACTAAATGGAGTCATTTGAGAAGAGAAACAGAACCAAATTATATCTATAGGTGTGTATGTATATATATATATATATATATATATATATATATATATATATATATATATATATATATATATATATATATATATATATATATATACTTATATATATATATATATATATATATATATATATATATATATATATATATATATATATATATATATATATATATATATATATATATATATATATATATATATATATATATATATATATATATATATATATATATATATATATATATATATATATATATATATATATATATATATATATATATATATATATATATATATATATATATATATATATATATATATATATATATATATATATATATATATATATATATATATATATATATATATATATATATATATATATATATATATATATATATATATATATATATATATATATATATATATATATATATATATATATATATATATATATATATATATATATATATATATATATATATATATATATATATATATATATATATATATATATATATATATAGGCAGTGTATCATTTTGACACCACCAGAACATTGTATCAATTATATATATATATATATATATATATATATATATATATATTATATATATATTTTAAATAAATAACTAAAGAGAACATTTAGAAGAAAACGAGAATTGTATGATGACTTCCCTACTAAAAACACTGCTACCTGGAAATCAGTTATTAGTAGCGGCAGAAAAGTCATCTTTTAGACACCTTAGATGTCAATATCCGTGTGGCTTGAGTAGTATACCCTATACTTACAAAGTATGTATACACTAGGAGTCTTGAAGTTTGACCACTCAATTACCAAGGCATAGATATACCTACTACATATGTATGTATCTACAAATTAACATGACAGGTAAACTACGAACTCTAACTGTTTTGGTTTAAACAATGCGGAACTATAGCATTCAGTAATGTAGTCATTATTAAGCATCAGCAGTAATTTCGTAATATTTTACTGGTCATAATTAAAGTCCTCCTTGCTACTACATATAAGAAAGTCCAGTGCGGGACACTGCAGATGTTTTTGAACGGTGTGAATCAAATAAATTCTTAGTATTTTTAGGCTAGTGTTTAGCAAGGTGCTAAGGTGTGTCTTCCACATATAGGTGTGAATGTGTGCAAGATATAATTATGTACCATATAGGTAGGTATACTATTAATCTAATCTTTCGTTAGATTATTTTTCAATCAAGAATACACTAAAATGATGATAGCGAAATAAGTATATACATACATACGTAGGTACTTATTTCATATGAAAATTGCAATTTTGGATGAGCTTTCATTAGTAGTTGAAATTTGCACATGTAAAAATACATGGATGGGTTGACATAATTTAGCTAACAACAGTAGGTACCGAGGGAGCAAGTTTGTGTTTTGATGATGTGGCGTAGGCAGCACAAGCACAAGCACAAGCACAGCAGTGAGTGGCTTCAGGTTGCCAAATTTCCATCTTTCACCCAAACAATATGTATCCCCCTTAGGAAAAGTGATCGCACAATCTGTCATCCAGTGTAACACGTAAACAGTACAGAACACCAACCACTTTATGATTCGTGACACAAGTAATTACTTTAATATCCGTTTTCCCCGCGCACACCTATAATGCATACTTGTGTGCTGGATACGTGCGCATAAAATCTATTATCCACTTATTGCGTCTAATGACGAATTAGCATGCCATTATGACGAGTTAATCAATATCTTCATTAGGAAATTATTTCTTAAATGATTTTCTATTACCTAATTATTTAGTCTTATTTAGCGTATTATTATTTTTTGAAATATCTATTTTTTGTTTACCTAACTCAATTTTGGTTGGTACGCAAGTGAAAATTTACAGGTGACAGCAGTATAAAACAACTGGAACTTGTTTGGTAGGTAATATACGAAACAAAATGGTCACGTTCGCGAGTAATTTGTCTAAAATAATATTCAGTAAATATTCATTTGGTGAAGACGGGTCATGGAACGGGAAACTCCGGCTGGATGCTATGGACCTAACTGGAGCTTGCAACGTTCCTTGGTAATAGAAAACTTGGTGTGCTTTTGCGCGCGCGAGAAAACCAAGTGAAATAAAGTGTCGAGCAATAAATTACACGGACTACGGCCAGAGGCCCGGGGCTTCGGCCAAGGCGCTCAACTCTACACTTTCATCCAAGATATTTTTGTATTCCTGGCATTCTTTCTACCTTAGAATTGCACTGTTCTGTCATCGAACATTTTTAAATGTACCTACATGTAGAAACAATGTTTGATATTTATTTATTATTTATTTATCATATTTCATATGATATCAGTACGGTAAAAATATCTAGCACGTAACACGAAAGTGATTTTTTATTAATTTTATAAAAATAGGCAATATCGATTCATGAACGACTATTTCCGTTAAAACTTGGAAACACATTAATAATTTGTTTTGTATTTTACGTCCTATGACAATTAACGGACAGGTGAATTATGCATTAGATATATTCCGTTATATTTAAAACAACAATTGTAGTTGAAACTGTTGTATTGTAAAGTATGTACGTATACTCTCTCCATGACCTCTACAAGTACGATATTTTAGTTTAGTAGTTTCTGGTAACATGAACTAGGGCCGAGACGTAAATGTTTTGCGGCCCGCTATTTAACAAAGTGTTCCATAATGATGCCCGTGCCCCCAAATGATTCCGTTACTGTATGTATGTATGTAGTACATACATGTTTACGCGAATACTTCTAGATTTTTTTTTTTTTTTCAATTCACTTGAGTGCTGCAGCTAAACATTCGTGCTATTACAGTTACATGTAAGACATATAGGATCAAATGTGTAGTGTTTTTTACTGATGTAATCTAATTTACTGGTGCCTCTGAATGGTTTGGCTATTCGTCTTAATTGCTAACCATAAATATGTTTTTCTTTGATTGAAGCACGAAAAAGAGTATTAAAAAAAATCCAATTTCGTAATATAAATTTTAAAAGTTTACAAGTAACATTTTTGCAATATTCTTGAGGAAAATTTGATTTATAATATCATTCGCCTTATATATGTAGGTACTGGCGTCCACATAATAATAATTCTTAGGACCCTAATAACAGTAGAATACTAATAAGGGTACGCCGCGCCGCCGCATGTTCCAACCGCAAATTCTTAATAATACTGCTTAGTGGTACTTTATATTACAGCAGTACCTGTTCAAATATGTTATCTTAGTTTTCTGTAACATATGTACATACATACTCGCATCTTCAGATGAGTTTGTAACGTAATATCTAAATAGTTTAATACAAAATATTGTTTGTTTTAAATGTTCTAAATTTTGTAATACAATGTTCATTTACTAGCGATTTTTCCTCTATATAAATCGCTATTTTATGCAATATTAATTACGTCCTGTAACGAGCCAATTAACGTTAAATTTCATTTAAAATTTAATATACATTGAAATCGATTTGTTTATGGAGTTACCGAATATTTGCTCTACACTTTATTATTTTTGGAAAAGTATATTTCATATCCGAGAAGAATGTATGTTATTATATATATTTTCTATTCTATTAATATAGAAATCCGGAAACTCAATATATATATATATATATATGTATATACATACATATATATTTTTTTGTCCAGCTTGAAATATGAAAGTAGGTTAAAATAATCGTTTCCAAAGCAGCATGCGTCCAAGAACGATTCGACCCTTATTCTAATAGTAAACGTTTCAAAATCTATTGTAAATGGAAGAAAAGTAAATTATGTCATAATGTCACATAGAGTTCTTTTCTTTAGTGTCATATATCACAACAACAGACCTCCCAGTTAAGCACGAAAGAAACCCTAATGAAACAACCGAACCAAACCAAACCAGGACTACCTATGGTAGGTATGTTGTACGTATACTTACCAAAGAGCTACCGAAGCATCTTTAGGCGAGACCGGGCAAGATGTAATAATAATCCCTGTAATACATGATTTGGAATCGTTGTAATTCTGGTTAGTTGAAGGCAAAACCTTCTAGTACAAAATGTACAATTACAAAAGAAAGTAAAAAGTTGGTGTTATTAAGCAATGGCTGGTTCATAATAATTTTTGTTAGACATTCGCCAGTGATGTTTCGATGTAATAATGTTTGGCGGTCACAAGTTGTAATGTCAAAAAAAAGTCATTTGCAATTATTTAAAATTGCTTCGTAATTACGTCTATTAAAAATAATTAATTATGTTCATAAGCGAAACAATAATCTAATCATGGTACATGTCTAATCTTCATTCAAGAAACATTAAACACCAATTATATATGTCCATCATGTTTTTATTAAATCAAGATAACAGCTCGTGAGATGAGATGATGCAGTCAGCTACATACATATACATACATACATACATACATACATACATACAACGTGACTACACTATACTTGAACTCACTTTGAATTTTACAACTAACTTTTATTCAAAATTATTTAGCAAACATTCGGCATTTATAATTTAATTGTAATACAACAAATGTATTATAAATAAAATTACACTATTTCCAATTGATTGTAGTTTAAAAGTCGATCAGAGTATGTAGTACTATTGACAACAAAAGAAAATTGCAATTGAGTATAAGTGCATCTTACAACAGTATATCGCCAACAACGTTTCCTCAAAGGTCACGTGGTCAACTGTCGACACACACACACACACACTTTCATGAACACAGGAAGAGGGAATTTGTTGCATGTTGTGCATACGAAACATTGAACGTGCCTTGTATGTGTGTGTGACTGCCTAAATGACCACCGAGCGTTTACGTATAAACGACGATACATTCTATGCGAGGACGATGGCCCGTGCTTATAAAAACCTATAGTGATGACTAAACACTTACATTGACTGTACGTCTTCTGCATATATCATATAAACGTTTAGTGCCGCGGATGGCCGAAAATTATTTCATGACAATAGAGCAGTTTAATGATTTAAATGGGCAGGAACATTTGAATATGGAAATGGTCACAAAAACAACGTAATTTTTTAAAACCATAAACTATGATCGTTGACCATATTTAACAGATGCAATTTAAATTAATGTTTTTTGCAATAAAAAATATTTAAAACGCAAATCAAACTGGCGAGCTTTTATGCGCAACTTTTGCAATCTACATACATAGATATGTTGAAGTATTTCTGTTTATAATTCGAAAATGATGGAAATCATTAGGTTTGTGCTTGGAAATAAACTTAGTAATTCAATGTCTATACATTTTACCAATCTGTAGTCCGTCCGTCCGTATGTATGTATGTATGTATGTATGTATTTGAACTTATAAAGCTCTGAACGTTGCGCATGTAGCAAGGGGAAGTTGTTCCGTCGTAATCTGTCAACCATATCCGAGCGGTGAACGTGTTGGTTTTGTTGATTATATGAGTTTCATGCAAGTTTCTGACTGAAAAGCTCTCTGTCTAACTAACTTCAGTTCAGGTAAGATGCCGATGATGCATCAGGTGGACTAGGACTAGCAAAGGAACTCCTTACACACAAACACAAGCAACACTTTTCTTCTTCTCCAACACTATGATGTTGAAGACATGGACGTATACACTGTCTATACGTTCGTTGAAGCTTTACTCTGTTGACACAGTGTCCTTGTTCGTGAAATTGCTTTACAACATCTCGCAATCACTTCTCACTTTGTAATATAAAAATATCTTTTCGATCACACTTTCTTCGTAACAAACCAATTTGTGATGCTTGTATATTTATAGCTAATATAACTAATGTTAGTTCTGTCCTCATGGGTTGGTATAATAAATTATCCTAAATAAGCTGTCATATACATATGTATGTATGTATGTATGTAGAAACTACTCAAATTTTATATTGTCACGCGAAAATACCTCATATGACCGAAAAACTATTATAGTTATTCTAACAATAGCGTCGATTCAAAACACGTTTATTATTATTTCATTCACGATTTCTCTGCAGCTGTGAAAGGTATAGCAGCCTAAAATGGTTTCTATTGAATTTTCAAACTTTCAATACTTTACTTCAACATTGGTGTTGGTTAATATTTAGGAGCGTTGAAACAAGTTACGTATAAAACGTTTAATCGTTTCTCATTTAGGTACCTTTTAGTTGAGGTGGTGACGAAAGGTATATTACAATACTTTTCTTTGACGATGTATTGATATTTTTGTACAGCTTTCGATTAACTGGGCACATGATTACTAGGCGCAGTCATGAAATAAAGCAATTATTAAATACAAACATATATGTATGTATGTAGGTATGTAGGTAGGTATATAAGGTCACGCAATTTTCGAATAATCCAACACGATCATTCGCCATTGAATCGTGCCGTATTTCCTCTATTCTTGTTACATTTTCATTAAAACTTTCAGTTCCAGTTCTTTAAATTGCTTTAATTTCCTTGAATCAGCAAATTACATTAACTTGTTAATGTAATGAAAAACGAAAAAAGGTAGAAAAATACGCATGCTTCTTCTTCTTCTTTCATCTGATGATGTATGTGCGAATAATTTGGTCCTTATAGTAAAGTTTGGGCGATTATTGTTTTTGTTGTTGGAAAGAAATATGGCGATATCTTAATGGGGTTGTCAGCATTTCAGAGTTGGCGCCTATGAAACAACGCCGAACGAAATCAATACCTACTATCAGTGCCAAGGTTACTTTAACGAATTTTTCTTTTATATCTTCCGCACAAAACCATCATGTATGCACGAGTACATACATACACACAAAATGAAATAACAAAATTACATATTCATTATGTAGTTGTGTTTGCATACATTTTTATTATTTATGATTTTTCTTATAAAATAAAATTATTATGCTAAGTTATGCTAATATTTATTTTGAAATTTATACTTCATGTTTACCGCAAACAAATGTAATACCTATATAATTTTATAGAAATTTCCTGTTTTTATTTAAATAATTTTTATACAAAAAAAAGCTACATCGTATTTTTTAGTTAGATATTTAAATTACTTTCCAATACACGCGTTTTACATTTTTAATAATTAAAATCAAATATGCGCTGTAATTTTGTCTAATTTAAAAATGTAGGCAAACACTGCAGCTTTATAAAAAAATATAAATTAATCACAGTGCAGGGTGGAGCACCTACTTCCAAGCAATATGTAAAGCATTTACTGAAATTATGCCATTGTTGCATTCATTACTTAGATTTTAATTATATTGTTTGGGGTTTGTGTGGCAATATAAAATTAGCATTAGTGACAGGTGTGATATTCGAGACTAACGCATCGAAATAGAAATAATAAATGTTCTCTGCCTTGGTTCTATTGTCCGTGTATCAAGGAAACTGTATAATATGTTCATTAATATACTATATATATATATATATTTATATACGAACAATATCTCTGGAATAAAGAATACCTATGTAGGTATATCGTTCAGAAATCGCGGCCGAGAAAATATATTTTGTGTTAATTCTGTATGTTTCAACCCTTATTAACACTTTGGCCAGCTAAGAGAAACAGAAACGGTTTAGCCGTGAACGTACGACCAATTACATAATTTTTTACACCCAGACAACGAACGGTCTGTTCCAGACAGAGAACGATATCTTTTACGTTTTGTTATCGCGATTTCTTTATAGCTCTATTCTTTCCTATTATCTTTTGTGTGCCCCTCCCTTATTATCCTCCTCCTCCTCCGAACAAACACATACACACAGCACAAGTCCTGAAAATGCTGTGGCTCTGTCGGTAATACAGAATGCGCGATAACACTTCGAATGAAACCATTAACAGTCGCAACGTTATCCGGGAAATGGCTTTTAAAACAAACTGCCCGGTGCAAATAGCGACGAAAATCGAAACTAAAGTAGGTGCTAGGTGCGCGAACCTACCAGGATCATTTCATTTACCAAACAATTCCCGCTGTCTGACATCGTCTACTACTATACTATATAGAATTGTAGCAAACTTGTTACTTTCGTTTTAACTAACTAAATTGTTGAACCACGTACTGGCGCTATGTATACATACATACATACATACATACGATTAATGTTACAAACGGAATTACTATAACTTCACAGAACGTTAAGCTAACTAACGTTTTTGTGTTTCACGTTCGCTCTCGGTTAAAATTGAGAATACTCTTTTCATAATATAACATGTTACAAATAAGAAATAAAAATAACCAAATACGAAATTTTATTTTCCTCCTTCTTTCTTGCTCTCTATCTCTTTCTCTTTAAGTTGACAAAAGACGTTCGTTCACCAATACGGTAAACAACTGTCGCTGTAGGAAAAACAAAAACAAATGTAACTGGGAAAACATAAAAAAAAAAAAAATGAAGAAAAGTCTCATAAATCATAGATGTCTTTCAGTCAACGCATCATCAACATCGCTACACTATAAAAATAAGCGTGAATTTAGTAATTATACCACAAGTTTACTAAATTATACTAATAATCAAATTATTTTCCTAAACTCAGTAAAATGACAATGCCTTTTAACAGTTATTTATTAATAAGGGAAAAAAAGAAAAACAACTTCCACATAAAATATAAAGCGTACATTTACCGAAAACGAAGTTATTATAAGTAGTTGTTGCAGTGATTTCATCATGTTTGATGTTATTCGCTGGTTTAACATAAAAAAGTAATTTAAATATACACTCATTTTGTACAGTGTACCTACGTACGTTATAATATTGCAGTTTATTGTGTCTGTTGTAAGCGAATATGAAATGGAGAAATGGCCAGTTCATATACCAATTTTTATTTTTCCTGTTTTTGTTATCCATTCTCCAGATGAAACTTTTCACGCTTTTCTGAACTTTAACGTGTTTTTTATTTTCATTTCATTCATATTTAAAACATTTGTAGCACAGATTTTAGTACATCACCGAACATCTTCAAATTTATTGTATTTCACTGACAAAATATTTAACGCATCTAAGACTACAACACGTATTTAGTTAAATCAATCAATCAATAAACGTTTTATCCATATTTATATTTTTTATGTTACCCTATTTATGATATTAATATTTTATATTAGATACTGTAGATAAATCATTTTATATTAATATAATTAAGTATTCATATTATACATACATATATAGGTATGTACGTATAACTATGTATGTGCATGCTTGACAAATAGAAGCAATTTAAAAGTGCTTAACTTTTTTATTAAATAATTAGATCCAGAGAAATATTACCTATTTGAATAAAAGTTTTATTTCGACAACTGTATATGGATTAGCTACATACGATACGTATGTACTTAGGTGTATATCTAACAAAGTGAATTAGTAACATACTAAATACAACTATATCATATTATACACTTACCCAGAATAGCTGGACATCTTTAGAAGCGTCCTATGTTTGTCTCTTTGATTTTCTATAACAACGAATTACAAATAATTAGTAACTAATACTAATTCTTGTTAAAGAAACACATATAATTTGTAACCTAGGATTCATGTTTAATAACTAAACCACATTCGAAAGGTTTATTTACATAGAAAAACAAAATAATATAGCAATTTAATTATGTTTACTTTGAATCTATTGCATAGACATGCATTACAATATTGAAAAAATAACCTAAGGCTCATCGTTAATAATTTTCCATGTAAGTATACCTAATAGTAATAGCAGATGTGCCAACATTGAATATAACCTTAAAAGGCATGCTTCCTTCTTGAAGAATTCATTAAAAAGTATTCGTGCAGGACCTATTCTTTTCGATAATCCCGTTTTTAACATTTTATAATCCCCGTCGCAAACGTGGATTTAAAAATTCATTATTCTGAAATCGACCATAGTCGACATCTGTAACGTGATACCAAGGGCTTAAAACCTTTATATTCTGACCTATACAGGCCCGTATTTAAAAAGAATTTTCGAAAAAGCTAACTTATTTCAATGATCAAACAAACAAAAAATCCTAACTTATACGTACTGATTTAAAAAATAAAATAAAGTTTGGTAAATATTATAAGGCGTAAGACCAAATATTCCAATAGTATCACGTCCGTGGTCCCTCCTTGTAACAATACACATGTGCACATGGACCGATAATCCCTATATTGAATAGAGATTTTCGTTGCACAAGTCACGGAGGATAGATTTCCATCTCCAGTGTCGCAAAATGTAACCAAATCTGGTGTCAAATTTTGCATTTGAAGTGGTTGAACGGTTACCCAAACAACCGTAGCATTTACAATTTTTCTATTTGTGTCAAGGGATTTCTGTGGTCACCGAAAACGTGCCGTTGTCTGAGTTATTTTGAATGTTGGGATTTCCTTTAGAATCGTATTTACGATTAATAATATTGAGGCCTAAAAGTTTGTGCATATCTAATGCATAACTATATCTAGGTATATTTTATTTAAAAAAATATATATATATATATATATTTATATTTTTGACCCATATGTCAAAAAGAACCTATTTTCTGATGATTCGCCCCTAAGGTGGCTGGATAATGTACGTTTTGGATTCATGATTTTATAAGGTCATTGCCAAGATAAAAGCATTCATTCACAAATTGAAATCCTTCCGGAGCCAATAGGCATAGCTTATTCCGCTACCCCTTTTGTATTACTTAGTAATTATTGATCTCGGTGACAGTTTGACTATATTACATTATGCATGACCACTGATGTGTGCAATCATATCTCTAAGAATAATACCTGAAGGCCAAATAATTAACTCTATTACAACTGCTAATTATTAGTAATCATGTTCAGTAATTAAATGCCCGCTGGGATTTATGAATATTGATTTAGAGAAATTATCTATTATTAGAGTAGGTATACTATATTATTATTTATATAAATAACTAATTTATAAAGCATTTAGTTCCATACAAAGTAGTAGTCATCTCAAGATAATAATAATAATAATAATAATAAAATTAACAATAATAGGTCTTGCATCAATGCTATTAAATTTTATTTTGAAAATAGTATGAAAAATAGTTCGCCGACGGCAAGCATTTACGAGGCTTATGTTTATGATGGTATTTTGAAAAGTCCACCTCTTTTGTTTGATAAAATCTTTTTCTAAAATGATTTTTTCTCTACTTAATGTGTCAACAAAGAAGTCAGTGTAATGGTCGTGTTAATATTTCAGTCGCTAATTGTACATATTCTTGGGTAAAGTTTTCACAGAAGTCATTAAAGCAATGAATAGTTAAATGGCTCGACGTTAAAGCCGTATTTATTTGCAACCATTAACTGGAAATATCTTCGCTCTACGTTAAACTGCACTCGCTAATAAACTAGAAAGAATACCCAGACAAAAAATAAAAAGCGCTTCTAGAACGAATTGGTGCACTTTTAAATGAAAATTTCTTATTCACCATTATTGTATATGCGTCAATAGATTTATTGTAGATAGACGTTTACAAATAAAAACTTTGACTTTTATAATCATTCATTCGTTATAATAAATCACAATACTAAAAAAATATTATTTAAAAATATAACTTCAGTAGTAGGTATATAAACTCATGTCAAGTTCCACTTTTCTTTGAGAGTGTACACATTTTCTAAAGTCACCAAACCCTTTTGTTTGTAAAGCTTAAAATGTACTAAACAATATACCTACGTAAAAGGGTAAGATTTTTAAAGAAGATACCAAAACGCAATAAAGCGATTGTAATTTTTAATTGTATCTTTCTTGAAAATCAGCCATTATCATTAGGGCTTCCAATATTTCCTTTGATGTGTTTATATTAGCAATATTTCATTCGTTAATTACAGTATTTGAAGTACAACCCTTCCTTTTATAAAACAATCAATACAGAAAACAATTATAAGTTGTAAAATGTTATCTGGGGGTTAACAAAATTGATGCTATTGTTACATAGGTATGGCAATTTATTTTCAATAAATGATAACAACTATGTCTGTCATTTGTTTAATAGCAAAAAAACAAAATAGACAAAAATAATTTAGGATTTGACATTTGAAATCAATTGTCAAAAACTGATGTATCTACTACGTATAAGAAAGTCCAGTGTCAGGCAATACAGATGTTTGGTTTATTTATGTCTTTGACGTAATGTGGGCGCAATTCCGGGTTTGTATTTGACATGCGATATTGAAAACGGATGGAAATATCAGTTTCCTTCGACCGCGGACTGCTCAAGCAGAACAAATTGCAACTCGAGTAATTCATTTTGAATTTTACACATACCATTTGCCATGGTGCACTCAATGTTATGTGCATACCTACTATGTCTACCGTACTGTACGTACCGTACATAAGTTAGGGTAACTACATACTCGTATCTGTTTGAGAGTAAACGGAGAAAACTTGGAAAATAAATATTAAAATTGCCTATACGTATTCACAACTGTACTGATATTTCATATATGGTACAAAATATGATTCTGCGATTTGTAATTTGGTTAAAAACTTTTGATACCAATGTACATATGTGTGTATCTACGAGTATGTACATTTTTTAATCAGATTATTATCTTGTATTTGGTCAAATGAATTAAGAACTACGTAAAGAAAGTTTTAACACTAAAACACCTGAAAGTACCGCGATATTTAATCCGTTTTTATATTAATTTCTTTCAATCACAATGCACCTGTCGCTTCTACGCCTTGACCACCCGCACGGATCTGTTCATATGGTCTCTTTGTTACCAAGAAAACTTGTTGATTTTTTTTAAATATATATATATATATATATATATATATATATATATATATATATATATATATATATGTATATATGTATGTAGGTATATTTAATTTTTTTTACTAAAACCCAAGTTTAACATATTTATTTATTAGTAAATATAGCTATGTAGTTGGTGTTTTCCTATAAATGAAGTAGTGTTTTACAATAGTTTAGTTTAGAATTAGCAATTTTGCTTACACATACATATACATATATGTTATTTGAATTTAGTGGGATAGGTCGCTAACGGCGTTATACTGTATAAAATGACAGCTGCACGTACGTGATGATGCATCTGCTTGAGTTTTATGTTAAAAAAGTAAAATTATACAATTTAAAATTGTGTAGAATTGATTAAAAAAGTAATTGTTATAACCATAGTATTTCGAATTTAAATATAATAATTGTGTGAATATTTTGATGTGCCCTCCTCCACAGACACACAATGTCAAAATTGACATCATCATACGAAATTCGTGAGGCGAGTTTTGAATTGTATTATTTTGCATGTTTAAATTTATATTATTAGGAATTAAATCATTCGATTGTCTTGTCAGAGATGTATAATTTTGTGGTTTTAAGAAATAACAACTTGTATTTATGTATGTACTCGTATATAAATACCTATACATATATGCGTTTGAATAGAGACTACATTCCATATAAATTATTTTATGATTAAATGTCTTACGATGCACTGTAATATGTATATCTGTAATGACCTGCACGGGACTTTCTTATGCGTAGTTACAGTTGAGCTAATATAAATAATTATTATCAATAGCACTTTACTAAATAAAGCCTCCGTCATGATTCCCATTTCTATGTAATTCTTCTAATTAGCAGGTTTTTACTAATATTATCGATTAGTTAGAAATAGAACTTGGTGTGTTTATCTTATTTGCACAAATCGGCTAAATACATAAAATCAAGTGTACCCACGTTAAGATAAAACCAACAAGGTTTGCGTCTTAAACCGACAGTAAAATGGATAGTATTGTTAGATTTTAAGATAAGCCACATTGGCTCGTCGAGCGCAAAGTATTAGATAAGAATAAGGGATGATTTTACCATAATAGTAAAGCTAAGGGATTTTCCAAAATTACATATATATGTAGGTAGGTACCTATTTGGTAATGTTACTAAAATAAAGTCTGATATTTTATGAAATAATTTAGAAATCTTTTTTTTTTTGTCTAAACATATTTTGGTATACCTACCTATATTAAAACTTATTTTGTTTTGCACAGTATACATAAGTAATATGAAATAAAGTGAAAAACATATGAGCTGTATTTTGAAATATCGATATTATACATATAGGTAATAAATAAATAATGATATGTAAAGAACGTGTATGTATAAAAGAACAACTAAAACTCTAGCAAGAACGAATAAGAAAGTCATGTGTGTATCACAAAGTTTATATTTACAAAGTGAATAAGTAAAATTATTTACAATTTGGAGTAATGGCGTACGCCACTGCGGCACATCGGGAAACTGGGGGAAATATGACTCCGTGAACCCGATGAACGGTGTCGTCTATGTCGTATATACGTCGCAGTAGTGTCGTCTTTGATGTTCCCGTATTTACAGACCGGATTTACGGATGTTGGAATCGTATCGCACGAAACACTATCTCTCCATGCGGTGGCGCACCACCCTACACCCACACGACACAAATATTTGTAGATAATAGATCTATGACTAGCAGGATAGCATATACACATTTGTATATAGACAAGGGTGCAGCCATGGATATCATGATAGTACCTACACACTCACTTGCGTGCAAATCAATTCCATATCCGCTTACACATGTGTGTCATCTCCTTTCGAGATATGTCACATAGCTTTTACAATATAAATCATAACGTCATGCCGACGTAAGGCTTCCCCTTTTCTTTATCTGTCGATACCTCTTCTTGCTGTAGGAATGAATGTATCATTCCCCATCTAGGCCGTAACAAAAACTCGATATATTGTCATATATACGTCGTATTGTCAGATAGTAACGTGATATTATACTTTATGCTGTATACGTAAATATTATCTATTTTGTACTGCACAAACAACACGAGAGTGATTCTTTTAATTTGATCATCAATTAATTAATTTTTCATCTGCAATCATGTGTAAGTAGGTAAATGAATCCTCTGCGATGTTCGCGTTTCTTTATTTTTTGATATCCCAACAGATCTTTTAGTAAACGCGACTACACGCTTTACATTTAATTAAAATGTATTTATATATACGTACAACTAATTAATGCGAGAATATTTAAATGAATGTACAAACAGGGCATGTTTGCAAAACTTTTTATTTGCAATTAAGACTGCGCTCGAGCGTACTCTAAAGTATTTATACTTTTTTAAAAGTGGTTCAAATAAAAGAAACTTTATCTAGTTTCAAAAATAAGGCAAGGCTCATTACTTCAACACTATTTACTTTAAAACCAAAATGCTTTTATAACGAATAGGTTTAAAATACATATATTAGGTAGAGGTATGTTTTTCCGCGTTGGATGAAACGCGCCACGAACATTGAAATCCTAATTAAACGAAACTTGAAAACTTTTCTTACTTACTTTAGCGTAACGTAAAAGATACTTTTTAAATGGTTTACTTTTTATAGTTTAGTTTCGAACACTGCAAAAGTAATTTGTTTTTACATCGTATAGGTGAAAATGTACAAAAAAATAACCGGATCAAGTTTCGACTATACGCTGTAAAAGATCTGCACAGGACTTTCTTATACGTAGTACGTATATCTTTTCAGATATTTTGAACCACACACGTTTTTTGTTTAATTGACTCGCAAATTAAAAAAAATATATATAGTGCTGCAGAGTATTAATAAATTGCATTATTTATATCTGCTAGGTACGTATTTAATATTATTAATATTTGTAGTGTATATAAATAATTGGCACAGACATGACTATGGACCATAAACGACCCTATTTGAAATAATTTTTTATTTAGTATTTATGATGGAGAAACTGCTATAAAAAATGTTTTATTGGTATAAATGTTTTTTTCTTCTGAAGCGTCGCGTCGTGACCCAGTGTTAAATCTTACTTGTAAAATGTCGTAGAAGATATAATTCATGCTTTTTTGTATTCATTATCATTTGTTCTTGATCGTTTCCACTTCCTTTCGTTTGCAGATTTACCGAATCTGTTAATGGCATGTTTGTTCGTTTGCCCAAAGCTTGTCTATAGACAGTGCGTACCAAAATGTTTGCCACTCATCAATGCAAGAGTTAGAGCTAATAGAGTGTCTTGTTAATTTCGTTTTAATGTTTAGTACTGCCGGCTAAGAGATTGCATGTTTCGAAAATTCGTTTATATTCCAGTCAGTAAATACCTACTACAAAAGATTTGCCATTTGATAAAAAGAAGTGATTTTAATTACATTTCTACCCTTTTCATATTAAAATTTATTAATATTTCGCCACGGCTTGTTTGTTCCTCTGCTTCTGGTCTAGCAACACAGAACAAGCAATTATTTGCGAGATCTTTTGTACCTACATGTGGACTAATCATATTTTCGACTCCGGTTAGATCCTAGCGCTTTGATGGTTAGGTAAATGTTTTGATGGTCTACCAGTCAAAGACTGGAGTAATTAAAATATGGTAATTAACGAAAAATATACATACATGTATTTTTTGCTACGTTTTATTTAATTTTCTGCTAATTTGTACTTCTGTTTCGCAACTCTGCTATTTAATAATGAATTGTGTGCGTGTGGAAGAAGTCGTACTGCAAACGTAAAGTGGAATTGAGTATAGTTTTGTAATAAACTATGAATTGCATACTATGTTATTAAAATGAAATTGGAAGTATCAAAATGAAATATGTAATACAGTGCCTGTGTATATGCATAACGAAGTATATTCATCATGAAATTGAAACTGGATGGAAAACAAACCAAATAAAAGCAACTACGAGTACGACATCTTTGACATAAACGCGCCATCGCCATCGCCATTGCCATCGCCATTGCCTTGCCATCATGTCTGTTGTGCTTATATTTATAAAATATGCAAATAGCCATTTCATTATAATGCAACGAAGTGCAAATGCAATGTTCTTGTAGGTAGGTCCTGAAAATTCTGTCTATCCGTCACTCATTCACTCATACGTGTTTCTGTATACAGATAGCACTTAAACGAATTTAAATAAATATTTCATTTTATAATACGGAAGCCCTAAACGTTAGCATGAAAGAGAGTGTACATTTATTGGTGACTGAAAAGCACAAAATTGCCGACAACGCTTAAATTTTTATCTGGTAGATGGTAGTTTAGGTCTTTTCTAACGCAAACCATTCGTTTTGATAGTATCACTATACACACATGGGTACATGTTTTATGTTAAAATTATATTTGATATTTGGTTTGTGAGGTCATATTTTGGAGATATTGAAAACAAATATTATTTCTGTTTATTAAAAAGATTAGACGACCCAAAATATGTGGAACGTATATATAGGTATAGAAAAATATAAAAAGAACATGAAATGCGTTTTAATAAAAAAAAAACAAAAACTATACAATTATTATGTATGTATGTACATATGTATGTAATATATCTTACACTAAAAATAGTATTAAATATTTGACATCTATTTGTTGTAATTATATATATAAATTAGTATAACATTCTGAGTGAAACACTTCGAAGAGGTAACTGATGTGTGGTAGTTGGAATAATTTAATAATATAAGTTTGAAACATAATAATTTCGAGTCTTTAGAAGTTAGAAAAACCTGTCAGTTTTTCTATGCGATCATCCATCACAATTTGTTAGTGTCCCACGCTGTCAGCGTCTGCTTTGGACCAACGAAAAAATAATTATTAGCCTCAAAACCTACGCAAGTTCATATCTGTGAGGTAGGTATTGACTCAGTCAATCGCCACAAACTATAATATTTCGATATATGTTTAATGATTATTATTCATATTTGTTGTTGTTTTGGTGCGGTATAAATAACACATATGTATATGTAGGTACTTTTTTTTTATGACACCTACGCACCATTGTATGTAACGTGCTTATTAAAATTTAGAATAAAACTTAATTATTTCAGAGGACGTTCACCTTTTATAAAAATAAATTATTTCGTTATTAATTTGTCGTTTGTACAAAACTTCTCTCAGTGTGTACAGTTAAAAGCAAAAATGTCTACCTAACAGTATTTGTTGGAAATCAAAATTTAATTTAATAATACAAAATGAGTCTAAATTGCTGAAACAAGTAGGTATGTACTCGTATGTGTACAATGTAGTACATACGAGTACATATATATGTATGCTAGAAACAAAGTGTGTATAATCTGTTGCAGTCTCTAGCGGCGCTCAAAGCAAACACTTTGTAAAGAAGGCCTAAGTATC
This sequence comes from Nebria ingens riversi, assembly GCA_018344505.1. Taxonomy (NCBI): domain Eukaryota; kingdom Metazoa; phylum Arthropoda; class Insecta; order Coleoptera; family Carabidae; genus Nebria; species Nebria ingens. The sequence continues at coordinate 182,781 of JADQWA010001076.1, forward strand.
TTGAAGTATGTAGGTAGGTACTACGCGAAAAAAATGGATACATTAATTGGTCTGAAAGAATGACAAAGTGCTTCTTTACGTTCTCTCTGTTCTTGCGAAAAAATGCGCTTTGTTTTGTCTTCAAATACGTTTTGTTTGTCTTTTTTTGTGATTTAGCATCATTTATAATTAGTTCTTAGACACAGCAAAATAAAGAGAAAATATTTAAGAAAGCTTTATTTTTCTCAATTGTACTTAATGTACATACATACACACACACACTAAGAGCCGAAATATATTACAGTCAAACTTGCTAATCCGAAAGATTGTATAATACCTAAATTATATTTTAAAATATTCATACAATGTTTGTGTTGAAATATATATATATATATATATATATTTCGTTAATTATTTAATTAAAAGCCACACAATTGAACTAGAATAAATACGATTTAAGAATGTTGTGAGCACTGGTGACAATGGAGTCACGTTAGCAGAATGTTTTTACCGACACACACCGCTTGTATCGATCCAAATATGTACCTCATCTCTCGCTATAGGTACTAAATACCTGAAATGCACAGACGTGGTGCTTGCCTGCAACGAATGGTATGCACGCGGTGTCTCCTTATGTTGTTATCGCTGTTGCTGTTACACGGTATGATGGGATTATTGTTTTAGTAATTGACTCACCTGTGTACCAAATTCAGCAGTCGTTTTTCAGCGTTAAATATGTTTGAAAACGGTTCAAACGCAATTGTAGCGTTACTGGTTGTGTATCATGACAAGATGTAATATATGTATGTTGACGAGTCGCCACTGAAAGGTACTTAGTAAAACAAATACATACGAATAATGGATTTCTTATATGAATATTATGAATTATTTATTCACTAACTGTGTATGGCTGACGTGTTTTATTTAAATAGGTAGTAGCTATAGAATTTGTATACAATGGAAAGCATCAATGAGGAATTTCAATCGAGTCTTATACCTATATTATTTTTATTAAATATTTTATTAAATAAATCATATACATAAATAGGTACTCTGTGACAAGTATCGTATACCTAAAAGTGTTTATTTATTTTTGTAAATATTTAATTATTTATTTGAATCTTCAATATATGTATGTATGTATGTATGTATGTATACCTACATACGTACATATTTTTCCCTTTTAAATGTATAGCATAATATAATGTTTCGAGATGAAAAAAAAAAAAAAAACAACAAAACCATTTAGTTAATCTGTTAGACGAACGTCTGTCGTTTCGAAGCTGTTTTTTTTTCTTTCTTTTCTTTATATATGTATATAAATAAAGCCTACATATTCATGAAACAGCTAATGGATTCTAATAATCTTCTTTATCTTGTTGGTGCTTTAATATATTTTCCATGTTTAAAATTTTACGACATAAAACCTTGACGACAATATTAATTTTAGAAATAATCCTAAAAAGTATTCCAAGTGACGTCATCACTGTTAAGTATGTTAATTCTAGTATAATTGAAAAGAAACAAATAATATATTTTTTATTAGTTAGTAGATTTTTAGTTTATAGTGCAATTTGCAATATCATTTACATAATTAAATCTCCAGATGAGTAGAAAAATAATATTCTATAGTTCTATAGTAACAGTAATTCAAGTTAGCAGAAGCCAAAATATGTTTTCTTGTTGTACGACGGTACAACAAATGAAAATATTCACCTATAAAATGAATAATAATTGTTTTAAGTTTAAGTTTTTTGTAAGCAGAATCGATAAATCAAAATAACTTGATTAAAAAATGCCCTGTATTATTAAATATGTAAATCATGTGTTTCATTTGACTGGTCTACTGATGTGTACTCATTTGAATACCACTTTGGACGAACTAATAATTTATGAAATAATCGAACAACCAGTCGATTCGTCGACTAGTGAGATGTATTAACCTGTCATATCGTGTCGGCTACCGGTTTTGATAAAATCACGTGACATCCAGTTGCTCAGATGAATTGATGCTGTAAATCTCATATATGTAGGTACCATCAGATTAGAAGACATCCATACGTCATTAGTGCCTAGAGTGTTACACATTGAGAAACAAATTGTTGTACTATACGTATAACAAGCATTGGCTGCTTCACTTTTCACTAATAGAGTTAATTACAGTTGGTGAAAAATAACACATGCAAATTGTTAGTTGTTTCTAAGTGTGTAATAATTAGGATAGTGACTATTCACTGCGTGATACCTACATATGTACTTACAGTGTTTTCGATCTGATATTAGTGTAATCTATCACTAGGAATTATTTGCACACGCACAGATCGTTAAACTTTAGTTATAAATCACAACCGGGTAAAATTGCTCTAATCGGTAATTAAATCTTGATTCCATATTAACGAATTCAAATTGCAAATGATCTCATTCCAAACACATCCGTACATACGATATAACCTAACACGTAAAAACTGGTTTTGTTAACACTTGATGATGATGATGGAACATAAAATTTACTGAGAAACTTGATTAACAAAAATAAAACATTGCTTCATTAGAATATGGTGTTTGAGTATCTTGAGACGGAAATATATAAATTAGAACTTATGATTTCCATAAAATCAAGTGATTCCCACACATACATACATACATACATACATATGTAATAGGTACTGTTATCGGTTAGTCTGCAAATGGCTACTAATAAATAAATAAATGCTATTTGTAAATAATATAGTGATCATAATTGTTATGAATTACGATGTGGCCAGTAATGGAACAATCCTCTCTCTCTGTTATATATGTATGTATGTATGTTTGTAACCAGAGCTTCTGACCACACCGCAGTGCTGCATTGAACAATTTTGTGGTCAACACAAAAAAAATGTTGTTACCATTTATATCAATATCGATAAATCCCAATTTCCAAAATGAACCTTTAATATCTTTACTTGTTAGTGTTAGCTTGTTCAACATGTTGTTTTATTTGAATTTGTGAGTGTTACTCGGGTTTCAAGTACTACACTGAAAAATACCAAGTTTAATTCTACATAATAAATCATGTATGTACTCGTATGTACATACATCATGCGTAATGTGTAAATTATTAAGTCAGTATTTATTTTTATATACTTTCCGTAATTTCTTCAAGTTTGTGCTCTTGCCAGTAAAGGTGAATAATTTCATGTTCTAAAGTTATCACGTACTTATAATAATTTATGATGCTACGTCACAAGTGAGATGATAAACCGGAATGATTGGCAAACTTTAGGATCAATTAGGATTAAAATAAACTTTTGTCTAAATGTAAGCTTTGAATATGACCATTCGTGTTAGGCAGACAGCCAGGGAAAAGTTTGAAGCTAAACCCTAATACAGCTTATATTGCCTGATGTGCATAAGGACCAAATAAATACGTTAAACCGAATGATAGTTAAACTTTTAACGAATATATATATATATATATATATATATATATATATATATATATATATATATATATATATATATATATATATATCATCTCAAACAAATAGTTTTAAAATTTATAATCCAATTAAAATTAAATGATATCATCAGTTTTAAATCATTCTTTTTTGTATAACGAGCCCACAAGCCAGCGTCATTACCATTTTTGTTAGATTCAAATTGATAAACTAGTCCGTCGTACGATATTATGATTAATGGTCCATTCTCATATATAGGTAATCGATAAGTACTGCTATTGACATGTCCACCATTGCAACTAACTCATATTTTTTTGTCTTTTTCCAAACACACAATGCTTGTTATGTGTAATTTTATTTTTGAATTATATATATATATATACATATGTACATACATACATACATATATTTCTGCTATCTGGGATAGGTAGACAAAAATTACATTTATCCCTAATTTTAGCAACCCCTCGTATAGAACTTTTAATCCATTTGCGATTTAGCTTTTATTCGCAATTAGATATGACGAATGAATAAAGCCCCGACGGATTTCGTTTCATTTTTTTTTAACAAAACTGTTTTCAAAATCATTCGTACCGGATTATGCGTTTTTGAAATATGGATTATTTAATTCTAGTTAATTACTCATTTGTACATTTCAAATATGAACAACAATTATATGTACGTATGTATAAAATTACACAAACAAATTTTGTAAAATTATAATGCAAATCAAACAAATTATTTAGATGACTTTAGAAATAATTTGCATACAAACTTTTAAGTGTACCAAGAGATATTTGTGTTTCCATTATTTACGAGTAGAAAATTTGAGATTTATTTTACGTGAATATGTCTTCGCAATATTCTAAATGGTACACGTTTTCAGATTCAGCTTGTGGAATTATATATATATATATATATATATATATATATATATATATATATATATATATATATATATATATATATATATATATATATATATACATATATATATTAAAAATACTGACAAAGCTGGAGTTTCTTATACGTATTAAGTACATATATTTTGTTTAGTTAGAAATAAAAAATATTAAACATTCAAGAAAATATAACCATTCTAGGCATACTACATATATTAGAAATTATTATGGCGGGTGTTCTATCATTTTTAACTTTAAACCAAATTTAAAAGTATCTTTGAAAACTTAAACAAAGTTATAAAACGATTAATTTTAGCCCTAACTCTATTAAACTAACATAGTTAATAATAATAATAAAAGCGAACGAAAACGTCCAAAAAAATCAACGAACTGTTTAGAACAAGTCAAGTACGTGGTAGGCTGTGAGCAGCTCAGAGCAACCACACTTCGAAGTGCACGCGTACCTACGGTTGACAGGTGCAATTTCGTTAATAGTAAACTTATCAAAAAAGGGCTTAATATCGCAGTGTTCATATGTTTTTTGGTGTTAAAAGTTAGCTAATATAATGATAATTGATATTCAGTCAAGTTTATAGTGCCAGCTGAAAGAATAAATTGATTTTTACGAAAATATTTCATTTCTAACCTTATACAATGAACGTATATAGCTGGACGCGAGCATGGCTACCTCAGATCCTGCATTTCGTTTACAAAATACGTTTATAACTTCAGTGTTTTTATTTATTTTCGTTAACTTTGAGTTCAAAATTTAATAAATAAATATTAAAAACGGTCGCGTGGGGTGTTTTAAGCATTGCTTAATTACTAGACATGATTACTAAATTATTTTGATAGTGTTAAGAGCCGACCAATCCACAACAACCAAAGGGCTTTAAGAAGAAAAGAAAATGTGAGTAATTTTTTTATTATTATTTATATTTCTCAGTTTATTTCTTTCTGTATTTATTATTGTCTATAGTACATATATATATATATATATATATATATATATATATATATATATATATATATATATATATATATATATATATATATATATATGTATGTACCATCCGTTTAATTTTTTCCGTGGTGATCGCGGGTGGAGTTCCCGCTATTTAAATTGCACGCCCGGGGTCTGATTCTGCAAGGAAATATAAATATATTAGAAAATAATCTACGTAAATGAACAGCTGCACTCTGAAATATATCTATCCTTGTTTATCTTATATACCCGAAATTTATTTTGAAATTACTTGTTTCTACGTACAATCTTGTTAGAATAGGTCCGCAAGAACTAGTTTTTCGAGAGACGCCGACCAGAGAAGTTCATTTTATATCTGTTTAATGTATGAAAATCTCTATAAATTGTTGTTAAAATCGCGTTAAATTGCTTAAAAATTGTTTAAATTGTGTCAAATCGCGTAAAATAGTGTTTTTCGTACCATAGTTAGCGTACAAATAATTCACGGGAGTTTGCAACTACTTATTATAAGATTCGGGAACCTTCCATAGGTAATAGAGATTTTCTGCTTTTTTATTTATATAAGTACAAATGTTTAACTATTTTTTAAACAACGCTACACCATTTCTGATACTTTAAAAATTACTAAATTAAGATTTTTAAACATTGTTAAACCACAAACGTTTATATAATATTTGCATGTTTTTTGTTGCAGAATCAACCGGGTAATCCATAAAGCAGTCCCTCAAATTCGAGGTAGCAGAGACCTAGGTAATTTTGATTATTATTCCATGTGCCTATTTTTATTTCTCAGTCGTCATAAAATGTATATGTTTCTCTGGGGGGGTAGAAAGTTCAAAAATTTTAATTCAATAAATAGGATGTACCCGTGCTTACTATGTGTATACCTACTTTAAACTTACAATAAATATTTATTCTTTCCGTTTAAAACTGTGAAGAAAAAGTGTGTCATTGATGTAGTGATTAAATAATATAGGTAATTTAAACGCGGGTTTAAACAATGTGTAATGTTTGTGAAATGGAAATCATTTTAAATCATAGGTATAGAAATTGGGGTTTAATAAATCATAGTTCTTCGGCAAAATCAGACACTGAACCGCCAAGCAGAGGTGGGGTGGTTGTTTGCTGAGCTTAAAATCTGTATACATTTTGTGTACTTTTGGATCTTCTATTAGAAGTGGTTTTATTGCAATTTTTACATGTTTTTTACAGTTTAAACCAGTAATTGTATATTAATGATAATAATAATAGTACGAGGCAGTAGAAACTTTGTTAATATTAAACTTATAAAGAAAGGCTTTCAAATCTTTTATGTTGTTTGCTGTTAAAAGCTTGCTAATAATTAATATTCACTAGAAATTATAGCGCAATTTTATTGAATAAATTAGATTTAAAATTTTGTTTATTAATTTAGTGTTTTTATTTATTTTCGTTAACTTTGAGTTCAGAATTTAATAAATAAATATTAAAAAACGGTCGCGTCGGGTGTTTAAAGCATTGTTTAATTACTAGACATGATTTCTAATATATTTGCCAATGTTTTAGGGGCGACCAATCCACAACAACCAAAGGGGTTTAAAAATAGAAAAAGTAAGTGATTTTTTTTTATCCCGCATGTGCTATGTTTATATTTCCCAGTTTATTTCTTTCTTTCTTTATTATTGTTTATATACCTATAAATGTATGTACCATCGATTCGTAAACAAGTGATTAATTTATTTGAATATTTCCGCGAGTGTTTATCAATTAGTGAAATGACTACGTAAAATATCAGCCATTCCCTATAAAGTATTATTGAAAGTTTCTTAAAAATAAATCAGCATTTCCGTTTAAACTCTGTGATAGTAAAAGTGATTGTTTAAATAATTGTCGTAAATTCATGAATAAAAATTGTGCTTCTGAGTGATTAAAAATAAATGATTTCGCGAAATAAAATCCAGTGCTAACCATCCAGTCGCTAACAGGAGCAACTAGAACTTCAGCTGTGGTTGGAGAGGAACAAGTATTGGATTTGGATTTGGAATTGGGTGAGTACCATTTGTACTTGTAATATATTTCGTGCGCATCAGGCAGTGATTTTCTTCTATAGGATGCAAAATGTTAACAAAATCCACTGTCTTCGGGTGTACTTATTGTAATAATGTTTCTTCTTCTATCTTCTTTTAACAATTTCTGAATACGGCGCGTATTCAGAAATGGTTAAACAACTGGGAAATATAAACTAATTCACTCATATTGATCAAGAACTTTTTTTAATTAAATGACATCAATTAAAATTAAATAAAATAATATAAAATAGCACATGCCCCAAAAACTATGTTCAACTTTATAGAATAACTTGTTCCAAACCACCCCTGATCATTTATTGCAGAACCTGATGAAGTGGTGGTTGAAGCAATTCAACCTTACCATGGTTCATTTAACTTCTTTAAATTAAACAAATGTCTGCATATGTCTGGAACACGCGCTTTGGTTTCAAATATATGCGGTAGCACCTGCCCTTATATTACGGTTAGAACAAGTATTCCTTCTCGTTCCGTTTCGTTCCGTTTGTAAATAATAAACATTCCTCCCTGACATCGTTTGGAGCAACCATCGTTGGACTTCTAGATAACAACAGCAACATGAAGACCTTTTTGTATCGATATCGCGTACTGACCACTCACACAGAGGCAGTTCTGCTCCGGGTGCAGATCGTTGTTGTATTTCAAAATGATCGCGTGATATAGATTCTCGGGTGTTTGTATTCTAGTATTCTGGATGGGTGTTTAATTCGGGTCTCGGGTGTTTTGGGGTGGGCGGGTCGCGACAATTCAAGTCATATACCTAACGCTGATATCATTAGGTGTGACTTCATCAATATGTTAGCCGATTGTTGTACTTTTGACTGCGTCACTACACGTCGATCAGCATCTGATACGAGTGCTGGAGGTACTAAGTATATGCTCTCGTCTTGGGGGTCTGTGTTCACTGGCATGCCGCCTATCGTAGCTTCCTTCTGTGTCCTGCTTCGCGTGAGTAACGTGTTCGTATAGCGTAAATCTGCTGGCGGTTGTGGACGTGCCTTAAGGTTGGATATACCGGTAGGCTGGTCATTACCAGTGACACGGATGGTCTGGGATGCGGTGTAGAAAGGTACATTAGCTCGTGCATGTGCAGGGTCATAAGTACACAGTCGGTTAAATGAGATGGGTGGCACTTGTTAATATTGGCGCGTTGCAAACAACCGACTGACGAATTGTCCAAGAAAGCCCATCCGTACATTGTACGATGTACGGTGGGTGCCTGGTGTCTCTGGAACGGTTACAAGTCTCTCTACTGTACGACCAGGGTGCAGTAGTGTTAGCACAAGTGCCGAACTGGGTTCACTGGGAACCGGATTGATTTGTTGGTTGGTTTGACCATTTCGTTTGGTCATTATAATAAAATCTCGAAACACTGGGCCTGCCGCAGGAGCGAGGTGGGCCCCCAATAACTAACTGTACTTTCACACTTTCAGATTGAACGTTTTTCGGACGTCCCAGTCCTGGTTAACTGGGTGTCCACCTTTTAAAGTATTCGCAGTGTGTGAGCAGACTTGCACACTGCACCCTATCTATGGCAGTTCGCCTTCTAATCCAAATTTCTTTCAGTTATTTATTTACAGGTGTAACATTGTGTCGTACCCAATGTTACAATACATCATGCACAGCACAAAATTGTGTGTGCCCTGTGCTCAAAAGCACAAATTAGAATAAGCATAGGTAGGGGGTGGGAATATATTCAAATATTAAAAAAATCTTCAATTAAGTAGGGCCCTTGTCAGGGTACGTTTCAAAATAATGTTTTATAGTTTTCTATTCAATACATAAAAGAGTTTATTTAATTAAATTTAAAAGGAATTTATTTTGAATTTGTTGTATGATAGATATTAATTATTTAATTAATTTTGAGTCAATTGAACAACAATAGTTTTAAGTATGAGTCCTCGTGTTGGCTCTGGGTCCCCGTGTTGGCCCTAAGAGTCCCCGTGTTGGCTCTGGGTCCTCGTGATGGCTCGGGTCCTCGTGAGGCCCTTAAACGCAATAAAACATATTGCTATGCATCAAAACAACAAAGAAGCACCTGTACACTCAGGTGCTTCAAAGTTGCAACAAAGTTGGTTTAAAAAGTGTATATATTTTTTATAAGAGGCACTGTAAAGGGTCCTGTTAGGATTTACTGAGTTAAACGTAAGTCTAGCTTGGTAAAAGTTAATTACACTTTACATTTCAGTACTTCAGGATCACGCTGCCCCATTTAGAAGCTGTGTTCGACTTCGCTAGATTTTTATTTATTTGTCTAATTTAAATCGTGACCAGATTCTTATTAATAACTTTTATTATTTTAATAAAATTAAATATATATTTATTAAATATATATGTAATACTTTAAATATTAAATATAAATTCCTTTCACTATAATTTGGTCACGCCAGTGTTTATTTTATGTGCTCACCAATTCCTTTTCAGCTTAACCCTTTCTAATTTTACAGCTTTCTTTCAGCCTAACATTTTCCCTTTCAGATATTGTAGTCTTAAGTTTTGTTTCAGCTAGTTTTAATTAATTAAGCTAATCATATTTTTTACTAGCCTAACTTTTACTAATTTTTCAGCTTGTTTTTCAGTAGACGTAAGATGTTAGTTTATAAGCTAGAGTCCTCCGTGGCCCTCCCCAACCCTTTCAGTGCCACATAAATAATCTTGTAAATGTATTCGTTTCAGCTCTAGTTCTATAAAGATTTCAGCTTTAATATTATGATTTTGGTCATAACTTCAAAACCATACGTTTTTCAGCTTTTTTCTGCTATCAACGTACATGCAGGGATGTAGCTCCCACATGGTTCAACCGATTTGGCTGAAAATTTATTTTCATATTACCCCTGCCAATGATTCTCTGAAATGGGCAATTTTATCTGTACTCAATTTTTAATTTTTATGGTTTAAACAATTGAGAGAGTCTAAATAGACGTCGTCTGAAGCAAAAAAAAAATGTCTTCAATCGTGATAAAAATTAGTTTTCATTGTTAAACAACCGAAAAAAATCGATATTAGGCATTAATTTTCCAAAATTTTTATTATTTTCTGACTTTTTACGCAATAATCGCGATTAGTAACTATTTTTCTCTAACTATTTCGAAACTTTTCAACATTTATAATGGCAGATTTGAATTCAGTATTTTCGAATTGTGATATAAACAAATTTTGCAGATAAAAAAAATTCTGTTCAAATTACGATTTTTTTCCCCTTGACACTTTTCGCTTTTTCGCTATCAACGTACAGGCTGGGCTGTAGCTCCCACATGATTTAACCGATTTGGCTGAAAATTTATTTTCGTATTAAGAAACCCCTTCTTATGATTTCCTGAAACGGGCAATTTTATATCTGCGCCCAGTTTGTATTGTTTAAACAATTGAGAGAGTCTAAAAAAGCATCGTCTGATGCAACAATTGACTGGGTGGTTAGATCTGTCCTGATGAATCATATATGTTGTCCGGACAGAACGAGATATTGCGAAAACGACTCTTTTAATGGCGGTTCAATTGATGGCTTTCTGTTTACAAGAGTTATTGAATTTTTTTTTATAATAAAGTGGATATAAATTTATTTCGTAGCATGAATAAAAATTGTATTTCTTTTATCCTAGTAATGGTGTCATCAAATCAGTTCTTTTCAATGATTTTATGACCTAGATAGGTATGACGTGAAATGACTACGCGTGTATAGCTAATATATGTACCTATGTATTTTAAAATAACGATATTGTACTTGAGTTTAGTAGTCGTGGCTATTTACACGTAGGCATAGTATATAACTTTGTTAGCCTCTTATTATATTAACCGCCGCCATTTTCATCCGGATCATTACCACCAAGTAATTTGCAATAACGGAGAGGCTAATTGCACTTAAACGCATACACACCACACCAACACCTTCACACTTTCGAAAATCAATTTCGAATTTTGTACGACGATCGTGTTTAACAATAATCATAGCATACCAATTTTAGGATGGCAAACACGGCCTTTTAACATAGGTACTAAAAAACAACATACATAACATACATATTATTCTAACATTCACCTATTATATGTGCTTTCACTATATTATCGACACACTTTGTAAAAATGAATGTAATTTTACGAACAGGAACAATACACTAAAAATCAAATTGCATAACTAAAAAAATATTTGTTGCCTTGCATATAAAAAAGAAATTCATTTCACATCGCCCTGATTCTGAAAATGTATACAAGTCATTCACTTGGTAACATTTTGATCGTAAGAGCTCTGAGGGTTTATATTTTCTCACATGTAATATTTATGAAAAAACATATATTAATCTAGTTTAAAATTAATCATTTTAACCATTGCACGAACGATACAATTTAATAATTTTTCGTTTTCATGTATCCATCGGCTAAACATATGTAGGTGTTTAAAATCACATGATGACTGTATAGTTTGTTCTAGTCACGATTTTAGTATTAGCAAACTAAGTTCTAGAAACAAAACCAATTCGACATAAAACTTTCATTGCTTATGGCTGTGCTTGTAAGACGTTTCTGAGATATTTGCGTGTTGGCTCGGGGCGGTTTAACCAACTAACCCAGCCTAAAATTAGTAGAAATATTTTTTGGGCATTAAATGCAATGACACCGGAATGCAGACCAACATAAAAACATCTGCAGTGTATTGCACTAGACTTTCTTATATGTACGTAGTAGGTATAATATATACATATGTATGTATATATCATTGAGATGCGCATCCAAAGTTACCAATGGCCAATTTTTCACTTTGATTCTTTCGGTTCTAGTACATAAAAAAAAGTTGAAACTATTTTATTTAGTAGGGACAAGGGTCTAGGTTAAGAAGTGAGTCTATTGGTGCCTAGGGCCATTGCTAATGGAATCCAACTGGAAGTTGGAGCGAATTCAACACACTTGAAATTACAAAAGTTCTCAGAGCGTTAAGAAACTTGTTAGATTAGACAGGAATTTATATGGAGACGATATCATCCCATACATTTAGACAACTCTGTTTACAATGGGTGACATTTTCAAAATTCCAATCACTACTTATTGAAATATTTTCTACCTATACGTATACGTAGGTATACCAAATACATACTTTGATATATTTTATAATTGCCGCTAATAGATATTTTAATAGCGTTAAGAATACAAAAAGTTAATCGGGGGTGGAATCAACTTCTCACATCGCCGCAACATGAAAGAATTATTATTCTAGCAGAGTGTTTGCATACATTATATAACACCTTTGTAATTGTAATTAATGACGGCACATGTTAGTTAGGGAATTGTGGTAACGTGTGTGTGTGTGTGTGTGTGTGTGTTGTGACGAAAACGCCATAGCCAGGATGATGTATTGCTTTGTAGGTAGATACCTATAGGTACTAGCACAGCCAAACATTATACCTTGTATGTATGTACGTCCGCATCTGAATACCTGGCTATTAGAATATTATTTGACGTTATAGATTGATGCATTTTAATATATTCGATATGTTAGCTTAGCTAGCAACCGCAGCATTGGAAATTGTTTTGTGTGACATTATTACTATGTGTATCAGGTGTTTTCTTTTTATTCAAATTCCACACCAAACTGTTTCCATTATAAATTAATTAAGCGTGCTTGCCCCTCTGACGAGCGTCAAGTACATCTTATCAACTTGAAATTAGTAACAGCAGTGTATTTTCCGAGAAAAACCTTAAACTAAATTATTACTCGTGGCGGCGCGGCGGCTCTAATGTGACAGCCATTGAATAAGTATGTGGTTTGGATGTATAATCGCAAATCATCTTTGTTAAGGTTATTTTAAAAATAAACAATTAATAATATAATACATTTAGACTTGTCCTTGTTTTTAAATCAACTAACTAAAATAATCATTTATATACAATTTTATAAAAATGCCAATATTTAGATTAAATCTAAAATCTATACAATACAAAAATATTTGGTTTTCAGTTTGTAAATCATGTTGGCGTTGATTGTTTTCATGGAAATTATTGACGCGCAACTTGAATTATGTTAATTATTATATAAATATTTAATATCATTCAAATATTGATTTATAAATAAATAAACAATACGATATAACAAAAAAAAAAACTACAATGTACTTCTGATACTACCACTAAAATAATGGTGTAAATCACTTAAACATGTAATTACCGTCTACATTTAATATTGATACCGCGAAATCGATTCAGAGACGAGATTTAAGCATAGTTTTGTCTCTTTCTTAAAAGAATAGCTACAGCATATAGCTATAAAATACCCTATTGTTCATATATGTAGGTAGTGCTAACGAGAAAAGCAACAATGGCTTTGCAGGGCAACACCTCATGTAATGATAGATTAATTAGTAATTTAAAGTAAAGGTAAAAATACGCAATCAAAATGATTCAGTGCATACAAAGAAAATAAAGTGAATTTAATTTTCGTGCAGCTGCTGCCCCAATATTTCCGTTAATCACTCAGTGGTATTTATACCCCATACACGGTTTAAAACCCAAACACGATATCCGTATGCGGTTTATTTCCAGGATAACACCCAATACAATGACTTGAAATGTAATTATTTGTTGTAGATTAAACTCCAAAAAGTCAAAGTTGTGCTTGTATTTGTCATAAATGTGACTATATTATTATCAGGCCTGTCTCATTTGTACGTATAGTAATTCCAACAAAGTTTCGTAACAAATCTCATGGTAAACGACTATAAATTAAACATGATCCGAAAACGGGGCCAAAAATGTTCATAATAAGCACATCGTATGACATTCGTTCGGTCTGTTTTCTCGCAACATAACGCAGGCAATTATTCAAATGACACACTAATTAACAAATCTTCGCGATTCATTACGACCTCTAGCCAAGAAGTTGCGCGTTATTGCTAAACTTGCTCCAGCAAAAACACTTGCCGGCTTTGCTCATCTTTCTGCGCACAAAAAATTACTCCGCATACAATATTGAATACATAAATACTATTTAGCGACCTCATTGCACAAAGGGCACAAGAACTCTGGCGCTTCTTGTGTGAACTGTAATTATCTTGGGCTACCGTTAGTGTTGACGTTAAATGAAAAGTTTACCAAGACATTTTGTGACCCGATATTCGTCTGCTAAACGGATTATCGAACTAACTGAGCGGAGAACAACGCTGATAAAATTGATAGTACCTAAACTAAAGAAATTGATAAGGAAAAATGAAGTTGAAAGACTGTAGAAAAGAAGATTCACAAACTTATATTTTAGCTATCATCACAGGCATTGGAAGTGACAGACCGACCCCTAACTAAATGTTTCATTTTAGGCCTTTCTCTTTGACTCCGAATCCTGTTGCCGATGGGGTAAAGTGTATTGTGTTGGAATAACATTCAAGTGTGGTACCCCTGTCTTCGTTAAAACTTTAAGCCGTTCTTCATATTGGCTCGGGGTTAATAAAATTGCGCCCCTAGATGCTCGGGGCTTTCATTAAAATGATTAGTGTGCTGTGTTGTGTTCTCGATTGCGCACTGCCTGCTATAGGTATTTCGGTTTTGTTTATCTTATTTCGCGTATTTGCCATCAAGATTGCAACGTTTGGCTTATTCGACAACAGTTAATAACAATGTTAAGTTTGTGTTTAATAAAAAAATCGCTACGTTGCACTTTATAAAATATATATATATATACGAGTATATGTATGTAATAGATTGTTCAAACTAACGTTGAATCGAGAATGTAGTTTATTAATTATTAACTTTCTATCGAACATTATTTTATTTGTTTCAAAGTAGTACATACCTACTAATATATTTATTATACCTAATCTACTTTTGATGTAAAGTTGTATGACTTTTAATTGCAAGATGAATATTCTGTAAGTCTGAAATCGCTTGCGCTTAAATGTACATTGTCAAAAGCAATTTCTAATAAAATGATAGGGGGAGCCTATGGCCTGTGGCGTTCCTATAAAGGCACTCTTCTCCTTCGCATGATTTTAACACCCCCAACTTTGAGTGACACACACAGAGGCAAAAGAAGCAACCATGATGTTTGAAATAAACAAGCTTTGTTCATTCCGAAATTAATTTCAATTCACCCCTGCTATGAATATCATGCTGTTCATATCCCGCGCACATTGTATAATACCTACAACAAGCGCTGATCTTTGAATTAGTTTCTTCGATGCATCTTCTCTCCATTTAATCCAGTGCCAAGGGAAGTTGGTTTAAAATGAAACTTGCATCACATATTTCACAGACGCACGTCTAAATACTTAAACAAAAGAATCTTAAGTAACGTGATGCAATGCCAGTATTTTTAACGGGGACACGTACACAATAACATACAGGTCATTACGTATGTACGTCCTCTGTTCATTACGTACATTATGTACGACGCCCTCGTTTTACAGCACCATCACAGAAATGTACGCCATCTGTTTGATGTTAAATACACATTTTTAAAATACGAATAAAGTGTTGTATATAACCTGATTCTAGGTGCATATGTATATAAAACCATACATCGTACGTATGGCCAAAGAGTAATAACAACTAGCCAAGTAAAAGAAATATTAATTAGTAAAAAGAATGCATCAAAGTGAACATGGCGTCGGGTAAGGACGTAATGTGTGACATGTGACTTGCCCGGAGGGCAAACGGTGTTGCGTGAAAAGTGAACAATGAAACAATGGATGGAAACGCACTACGGCATAAAAGGAAACTGGAATGAGACTTGTGCTTTCCAGTGCGTGCCATTTGAGAGAAATCTCCATAGTCTACCAATTTATTTTCCATTTTTATTATTAGTATACTTGGAAAATTAAAAAGATGTCTTTTTTAGTCTTTTTAATTTTCTCCATGCTATACCGACGTTTAAATTAATTATAAAATCAAATAAATATTTTTGAAAGCTTCAAATGGTTTTCCTAAACAAATCGGTTAGATTTAAATGTACTTCAGAGATTTTTATTCGCTGTTACGTACGCTAGCTTTTTTCGTTATTGCGTATTTTCTTTGTACTTGTTGTTGTTGTTGTTGTGGTACCGACGGCGAAGGACTAAAGAACTATTCCGCTTTTTATGTGTATGCACGTATTCGTATTGCATAATTAAATTTAAATTTAATATCTTTTGTCTGCTACTTTGGGGTATTTCTATATTGTTCATAGACTTGGGTATATAAAAAGAATCATGGTTCTTGTACGATACATTGCAGACTTGATACAGAGACATCACAGCACGTAAGATATAAAGCGAACAATTACCAAAAATATTCTCATTCTTTTTGCACATTTTTGATGGGTCTTTAGTAGCTTATATACAGGCACATGTTTTAGTGAACGTATGAGATCAATTCTCGTTATTCTGACACATATGCTTCTATGAAGAATATTCAGTACAACTCGATCGTAAATAGGCTAAAGTTGTTCGAATTTGTAAAAATGCTCTGAAAGGAATATTTGTGATGCGAAACTGATTTGTCTCGTATCACAATGGCGACAATCAATTCCATCAGTATTTTTCCCCTTGTGAATAACTCTATAAAAGTAATCCATACATATACTGTGTGAGAAAGAAGCTTTCATTCCGATTGATAAGAAAATTCACGACTGCATCCCAAAGGGGACGCGTGTACAGCAAACGTAACATGAATATAAAGTGGCTGTATATATATATATATATATATATATATATATATATATATATATATATATATATATATATATATTTATTTACACACACACACACACACACACATGATGATGATATGATTTTGCATTTCTATACAACATCACAAAACTAAACTATATATATATATATATATATATATATATATATATATATATATATATATATATATATATATATATATGTATGTATGTACATATGTATATAAAATATAATTAAGCCTGTGTCGAAATCAGCTTGATCTTCTTAATTTATTTAAAAGCAAAATTGCTTGTCTGCCTTTGAGTTTTTGTTACGAATTCATTATAAACACCAAAGAAGTTAATTCCATAAAAGATAACCTTATCAAATGTTAAACCAACAAACATGGAGAGATATTTTAATTTCATTATGTTTTTGACCCAAATAAATTTACCAGGGCCGGAAATGTGCGTTCGTAGTATACACTTTCCATCAATATAGTCAATTTACATCAACTGTGAATACATAAAAATGAACACAACTATAAAATTAACGAATTGCCATCTAGTCGATAAGCTTTCGTACATTGTATAGTGGTATAATGTTAGTGCAGGACATACAGACATACATATATATATATATATATATATATATATATATATATATATATATATATATATATATATATATATATATATATATATATATATATATATATATATATATATATATATATATATATATATATATAGACGGTCGTAATCCCGAGCCGCGCATCCCGTGGGAATAGTATAACATTTAGAGACTGTGCCTGGCTAACAAACTGTTATGGTTCTAGTAATTTATGCGAACAGTTCTCTCGAGGACTATCGAAAAGATATTTAATCGATCGCTGTACTATGTGCCACATTACCCAAAAATTCACTATCAATAGTAGCCTTCAGAATTGCACTTAAAACAACACTCTAACTTATAGGGTAGTGCTATTATTTACATCATATACATTGACAATTTAATCATTGCTTAGACTTTTGATTTTAATAAATATATTCACGCTTTCAATCCAAGCTATCTAGATTGCAAATTGTGTTATTTGATTACCAGTCCATTACCAAATTGTATTAAACGTTCTTTCTAATACTGAGACAGCAATACATTTCTTTCTTTTTTTTTGAATTACTGACATCATTACACTAAGACTGCATACATCTTAACTGTTTCCAGTAAAAGAAACAAACGAGATAATATGATTATATACAGTAATCGTATTTGATAAAATGTCGCCAAGTTAACGCTAGCCAAAAGTCCGTACGTATAAGATTCGGAGGTTGTAACTTACACATCTAAAAACTATTCCATCCGTATCTATCGACATTAAAAGTGCTTTCTATCTGGAACCGATCCAATATTTATAGACACAAAACCAAGGAAGCACTTCACTCCCTTTTACTATTAGTATTATCTAAACTACAAGTAATTCTGTCTGACGAAAGATAAAGCGATTCTTTTTGTTGATGATAAAAAAAATTGTTGTTGCACTGTAATAAACGGCTTAAATTTCATACGGAAGGAAGGGTAGGGTACACGAAATAAAAGCGAAGCATTCAGTTGTCATCGGCATTGATGATCACTATTCTTGTCATGTGTTTGTCAAAACAAACCCACCTATACGAACAAATACATTTACCCCCAAAGAGCGTATCCGTTTTCAATTGATTATAACCTCACGTGCAACAAAATGGTCTGGCACGTCACAAATAATAAACGTACCAAGTGTGAAATACATCTAAAACTATTCTATAGAAACAATGTTATTTCTCTATTTATATGTATGTATGTATGTATGTATGTTCTATTGCCTTTTGTTCACTCCCTTTTACGTATCAAATTCTCCTCCTGCAGTTTCTATTACTTTCCGTATAAGCAAAACTATTTTCTTCTACTAGTTTAATGCGTTTTCAAAATCGGACATTTGTTGATCTCGAATTCGTTGCAGAACTATTATTACAAATAAAAGTAGTATCTTTTATTTATTTGTTCAAGTTTTGGAGAAAAGTTTCGTGCTTTATCATTATCGGTGCAGCTACTGTGATTTATTTCCACAAACAATTTACTCGGGAGCTTGGATTATAATTTTTCACCAGTGGAGAATAGATTTGTTTTTTTTTTTTTATTATTTCGTGTAAAATTTCATAATAAATAGTAATCCATGAACCAAACTCGTAAAAGCGTCCCATTACGAAAGTTCAAACAGAAAAACGAAGAAATATATGCACAAGCACGGCCACATCACACAAATACAACACACACGGACGAAATGTTCGACATTGAACGACATTGCACTGATGGTCGGTCGGTCCCGTTTCAACCAAAATAACATCACTTGAACAATTGTTTGAACAATATTTAAGAAGTGTAAATAAAGTGAAAATAAATATTTTTCTTAGCGAAAAGTCAATTCGTTATTTATTTTTATTTTTTCTTCTTCTTGTGTCTCACATCATAGCAAAAGTATAATGAAGTTACAATTACACAATTATAATAACTGTTGAGGAAAAGTGCATCATTGTTCGTGTAATTATAATAATTTAATTCATTTAAATGCACGCATAAATAAGCGTCCCCTTAATTAAACGACCCCGAGTAAAAATAAGTGCCCCCACAAACCATTCTTAACAACCCCAGTTTGTCCTTAAGAAGGGTGACTGTCCTTAACGAGAATAGGGACGCTCTTAAGGGAGAGCGCATTCAAGATGTATTGCGAAGTTTTATAACCACCAGAATTAAGTTATATTCACACAATTTTAACTATTCTTTTCATCACGTGAGGTACTATATATGAGTTTTGACTAGGGCTACATATAATTATATTTGAAATTATTATACGTACTTAGGGGAAGTAAATATGAATAGTTTGTATAATAATTTGTATTATTTGAATATACATACATATGTACATACATACGTATATACATACATAGTCAATTTCGGGAATACAGTAACTTGTCATAATATTATTTGATCTATTCCAATTGTGAGGTGTTCGAAATTCCATATTGGTAGATTGAATTATTTGCGTCATCTAAAACTTGGTTATTCAAGAATTTATTCAAAATTCAATAGACGCACTTGCCATCGCGTCATGTTATATATATATATATTACATAAATTTAGTATTGAATTTCATTCTTAAGCATATATGCAAACATTTGTTTCAACACAATATCCATATCACCAAATACACTTAACCACTATAGGTGTTCGGGTTTCGTACATACATATGTTTTTAAAAGCGAAGCCGTACACAAATAATATTCAAAATACTTTCTACTCAGAGCATATTGAAGCTCTAATATTGTTATATCTGTTAGATATTTAATTTATTTAAAAACCAACAAATTTACGGTAGGAAATGTTGTAATTTAGTATCTTTCTTATCTAAACAGATACAGGTAGCTACTACGTATAGGAATGTCCAGTGTGGTACACTACAGATGTTTTATAACTCTATTGCTACGCGACCTTCGCAATCTTAAATAAATATCTACTTTGAAGTTGGGCTAATTTAAATTTGGGTCGCGTAACAGAAGCGAGACAGGGTAAAAACAGTTCTAGAAGAGTGACAGAAGGAGTAAAAAAACTACAAGCGCAATTACTCTTTTGTTTCTTGCAACAGAGACCGCGTAGTTTTTCGTGTTCAGGGTTTAAAGAAAGCAAGATTAATTATCGGGTTGGTAATGCAGCGCAGCCGTGATTAAGCGGTGGTATACCTTCCTACATACATACATACTGTCTGTTCTCTATGGCATACGCCATAGCGTACAAATAATCTGACATATTCTAGTTTACTGTAACACTGGTACAAGGAAATGAAAACTACAACAATAAACACAAAAAAATGGATGGTCTTATGCGCAGACAGTTCCATTTTGTTGGACGTTTTTTTTTTTAGATATAAATTGCACTGCCTTCAACCTTATACATTTTTAGTTAAATCTATGTTGTATTTTAGTTACCTTTGGGAAATTATTTGAAAAATATATACTCGTATGTATGTACCGTAGAGACACGTCAAAATAATATTATTATTTAATATTTCTTTAAAATGTGACATTTTAATATTATTAATTATAAAACCATTCGAGCCACGGAAAATGTATACATACATACTACATATCAGACTACAGAATATCCAATAATAAATCACAAAATATAATATTACTTCCATCAGGTACTCGTATCTAATACAACTTTGTTCTTTAATTTACAAACTTTGTTTTATATACCTGCATACGTACATGCTTTTTTCCTTTATTCGCGTAATAATACTTAGTATACACTGTTGTAGGCATGTGTAGTTAATAACAGTGTAATTGGGTGTATTGTGGGGGTCTTAAAGCGCTTAGAATTGTTGAATGGCGTGTCGAATTGTCATTTTGCATGAAGCTAATGAGAAATCCTGTCAATTCTAAAGAAAAATCGCTCAATACAACATTAGATATCAATGTAGGCGTTTTTAAATACAATCGCATGTACAACTGATTTAAGTTCTAACTGATTATATATATATATATATATATAATATTATAATATATATATATATATATATATATCTTTTAAAGCCACACTGTTGAATTGAAAACAATTTACTTTATAGCTGTTTTAATACATGAATATATATATATATATATATGTATATGTACGTATACATTTTCGTAAATCGAGTGAGTGTATACTTCTATTTTGTAACCTAAATCAGTGCGTTCTTGTGCACTGATAAATGACAATTGTCTAAAGATAAATCCACTTTCGCTGTGTCTGCATTCAACTATTCTTCCATTAATTAAGGAGAGGTTGCCTTGCCCGTATACCGTCACGCGAAGACAGATAGCGTACAATCACAACAAAAGCACTTCGGTTTTACGTATTTTTAGTGCACTAAGTTCAATTCTGTGTACGGCAAAATTACTTTTCTTCTAGCATTCTTTAAAGAAAGAAAAAAAAGATCACTTTTTTTAGATATATTTATAACTCAACTAATTTTCAAAACAATTCTAAATGTATCTATTCTTCTATTAGATAGTGAAAAATAAGACAACTAAATTCTTGTGTATGGAGAATAGACATAAAATATCTGTACGAATTTACAGGCATTATAGATTTCTTTACATGTGATATTAATAAAAATAAATTTATTTTCAACGCCCACAATGGCATACATATATGTATGTACATATATTAAAAATGTACACTTGATTGATTTTAAGTGGAACACCCGTTGAAGTATTTGATTTCGACACATCGTCTATATGTTTTCTTTGAATCTGATAAATAATTTAACTAGTATAATAATATTCCATTTAATTCATCATCAATTTGAGTGTGTCATTCTTCATTAGAACGGTCTGTTCAACGGTGCGGACTGTTGGTGTGGTGTTAAGGTGTCAATACTACTTGGATATAACAACATTACCGTCGCACGATTGCTGTTCGTCTCAAGATGGTTTGAGTGTTAAACCTGAGTAAACAGTTTGAATACCTTTTTGGAAATACGATTCGAAGCTTTTTTTTTTTTTTCTTTCCTATTACATTTATGCCAGAGCATCACGTGTTTTAAGTCGATTGCATTTATCGTAAAATATGTACCTATATTTAGTTATTTTTAGTAGGTATGTAATTCCATATTATTATTATTCCATATGAGTTGTCTTATAATTCGTATCTTTAGTTTCCATTTACTTTGAACACATCGACAAATAGTTATTTCCGATATCAACATTACCAAGATGTGCTCGTATTGATGTAGGCCCATCTGGCCGACCTGCTGTATAACTGACCGTTGCCCCAAATCTCTCAATGCTTGTTCCAGATCGTCCCCGATGAGTTAGGACGTGAACACAGGATATATCGGTGTCTCAGACGTATTTACACAAACCTAAACTAACAGTCAATGTTTATGTTTTGTTTAAACAATCAAACGTATTAACATATCTACATGACAGATTGAGGAACATTATTATTATTATTATTATTTTTTTTTTTTTTGGTCTACAGTCTTTTATAAATAAATCGACTTATTCCTCTCCCGACCAAATATCCTGGAGATGCTGTATATGTAGTATGTGTGCAATTGTTAGGCAAATATATTAAAAGTATATTAAAGTTCTCTGAAAAACAGCGCAAACGGCATGGAATTTTTTATAAGCGAAATATTATATGAGATTCGCACAATAAAACGCATTCCATGAATTCTATTATTTTTAGACTATTTCACGATGTCATTAGGGATATTCCCACTTGTCATATTTCAAGCATTTAAATAAGTTGTACTTACATATATACATATATATATATATATATATATATATATATTATATATATATATATATATATATATATATATACGTTTTCAATCGTAAGTAGTCGAAAGAAGTGACATTTCGTTGTAGACTTTAATGAATTCCTTATACGAAACAGAGTAATTTTGAACAACTCAGGGATATGTAATTATTTATTATAATACTATATGAGTAACTGTTATGACTAGAAATGTGTTAATTTTTGTTTTGTGTTTGTCAGCATCTTGACAAGCGTATTTTTCCTGATTCCAATTCTTACTTATTATTTCGTATAAGAAAACAATAATGGTGTGTATAAAAAAATCGCCATAATACAGTCTGGTATTATAAATTCTTGTATTACAAATGTAACTCATTCCACTCGAACGCGCTTTGCAACTATCGATCAGAAGGCTCTGGAGAGCTCCAATCCATAATTATAATGCCTGGACCGGACCATCTGATGCCTGGAAGCGCTTACAATAAAACGACTGGTGTACGAAACAAAACAAAATATTAAGTGTACGAGTCGTACTCTCTTAATTTTTTGTCTGTAGTAGGTATACCATTTTGAAATTGAAATTTATATATAAGTAGGTACTGAACTTTAGAAAATGATTAAATATTCATATTACTTTTAAAATATAAATTAAAAGATATACAAGAGCTTTCAAAAGAAGCAAAATACACATTTTAACTAAATTAAAATTATCCCTTAGTGAGTCTTGAGATATTTTTCTCGTTTTACAATTATAACGTTGACAAGATGTACATACATACATACATACATACATACGGGTTATATAGTGTTTCTTAATCATACTAATTAAGATTAATTACACGGAATGGGATGTTTTTTAAGTTATTTAAGTTTTATGTTTCCCGTTTTAAAGATATATGGTTTAGTGTTATTTACGTGAAAGCTTAAAATTTGAAGATGGTCTAATCTAAATGAGTCGACGAGATTCAAGATAAAATGCTGTAATTCATGTATCATGTTTCCTAGATTTCGCTAAATAACGAGCTATTTAAACAATGCTTCAACATACTTTTTAATGACTTTTATTTTGAAAAGTTTAATGAGAAAACTAAAAACTATTTCATGTGGTGATGGACTAGATTTTTCATTCCCTACTCATATGATTATGATAATCATTTATCTTTATTATTTAGACTGTTCATTGATTGACGTGATGCGTGCACAAATTAATATTTAATCAAAATAAACGATATCCACTTAAATCCCACCCGAAAATTATAAACATATCTTTAAAAACAAGTGACATCAACTTTGGTACATTATCCAATTATGCTTCAATCACTCACTCACTCACTCACTCTCTGAACAAACAAGTAGACAAAACAATAAATAGGGAACTTGTCATACATAAACATACACAACAATCAAATCAATAATTGAAATTCAATTTCTGTCAATCACATGTCATCATCAGAATAATCAATAACGTCTGTTGTTCTAAAAGATGTTAGCCAAAAGCAAAATGTCATTGTATCGATGTTATTTTCCTAACAGACAGCAGATTACAATTCTACATTAGTTATCTCGTCTGTCCGGAATTCATGAGGACGCTGCCATGTTTGTTTTATCGACAGAGCGTTAAGAAGAGACTAATGGCCGCCCTGAAGACAGCTACAAACTCAAAACAAGCTGTAACTACCGGAAGTGTAGTCAAGTCGAGCATGGGCCGGATATGTTGTTAAAATGCCGTTTAGCTCCCACCACCATGATTTGACTATCGTTATTGTCGGTTCTTCAATTTGATTGGTTGATTACTTGTTGCTAGGTTCCATTTTTTTTTTCCTTTCGTGCGTTGAATGTTTCAATTTGCATACGTTACCAAAAGAATGCTCGATAATGTTGTATTAATGGACGTTATAGTATATAGATGTGTTTACAGACAGATATGTAAATCAAAATGCGATTCTTTTCGCCATAAGTGAACGTTCATTAAACTAGTATTTTAGTTTGAGTACAAAGCTCTACACTGTAAAAAAAAAAACTAATTAAGATACGCTTACGTGTCGTGTGTGTGTGTGTGTGTGTGTGTTATAATTAGTATAGTAGGGAAAAAATTTCTTAAATATTCACACTTTGTTTCGATTAGAAGTAATGCCGCTAATTACTTTTTGCTAACCATATATGAAAATGATTAATGATCCATAAACGTAGATGATCTACATATATGATAAATCGATATAGTACGTTTGGGAAAAACACAATTTATCGATCCGTGAATATTTTTATGCGAAATAAATGATGCTTCATTTCATACATACGTACTACGTGTTTTTAATGTTGGGCATTTTGGTTTTTAATTTTGCTATTATTGATTTGATTTTTGTTATCATAAGATAAGAAAAGAATATAAGCCGTCAAAATTGATGGGTTTTTACTAGTAAGTAACGAATGAATAATTATATTTTCAATTGGTCCAATTGAACTCGACTGTATGTTAGTAATCCAATTTACTATGCAATTAGTTTTAAGCTGTTGAGACTAAACTATCCGTTTGTAAAACAATTTGAACGCGAGAATACATCGAACAAGTGAATAATCTGATTACAAAGAAAAACAGAATGACAAAAACTCAAGAATGTGTTAACACATAATAATAGATTTCAAATGGAATACTTCAAGCATTAAATTGATTCACATAGCGTTCAGAAGAGTCATTTCCCCAAAAAAAGTGCACCGGGTTTGATCACTATAGCTTTGTCTTACTTTTGGAAAACAAATATTATTTCCAACAACACAAGAATGAATTATTTGATATTGATTATCTTCGAAAGAATTCAATTGCATTTGGAGTTTCAATGATTTAAATTTTATCATTAGGTATTTGAAAACAATGTGGAATAATATTTATTTAGTAATCATCATTTATCTACATGTCAAAGTCAAACTTGAATAACAAACATTTTTTTCTTGTTTATAACTACTAGAATGATATCAAATGTTTATCATGTTTTTGGTATTTCTTTTCGAGTATTGAATGCATTCTCGCTAACTAAACTTATAAATCTGATCAACTGATAGTTATAATAACCACAGTCATTCATTACGGTTCCAACCCCTATTTCGTTATCACATGGTATGTATCATCCCTTCCGAATGTGCGTTATTGTTAGAATTGCTACCACAATTGTTCTATATAATGCTATTTTATATGGTTATTACCATTTGCCATCATAATACTAATTCAAAAGTTTGCCCACACGATAACTAAGAATAATGTCCAGGGCCGTATTTAGACTATAATGTAGTTTATTAATTACATTATTATGTTACATCAGTTACCAAAACATATCCTAAAAACTACGAAAACGGAATTAAATTTTTATTATAAATGACCAATTTTTAATTGTTTGAGATTCTTTTCATTTTATTTTCGAATAACTATTTTATGTATCTATATTTCGTAATAAACTAACAACTACGCCACTATAAACATCTACAGTGTATTGCACTGGACTTTCTTATACGAAGTAGGTTTATTAATAAAAATCATATAAATTATGTTAATTATTAACGAAAAATACAGTTATAAAAGAAACAACTATTAGTTTCATGTAGCTAATATACAACTATACCCTGGTTATTTTATAAGTTTACTAACTCGCCGAAGAGTTTTCGCAACAATTACTTGTCAGGAACTTTGCAATTTCATATCATGCTATTATGTCAAGTATATATAACAAAGTTCAGTATCAAACTTTTGTTTTCATACAAATATTTGCTATTTTGTTGATATAATTTTCATGTTACAAGTTACATTACTGTCTTAAGACGTTGAGACAATCTTTATTTGCGAAACTAAATTATTACGTTAAAAAACATATCACACAAATATCCGCGTTTATTCTCCGCCCATGTGATTGGTCTGTAGAGAAACATGTTTCAGTTCAGCGCACGACAAATGATATGCAGGAATGAGTACTGAAAGATAGGGAGAGCAACAAGACACGTAAAAAATAAAGCTGTTTAATCTATATCTCTTTTCCGCTCACATTTGATCGTATCACTGTCTTTTTGAACGTCTCATATGATTAGTACAAGAGAAAAACATATAATGTCACTACAAACAGCGAACTGTTATTTTCTCTTTTAAATATATAAACTTTACTAAAAAAAATAGCGCCCATTGCTCAGTATGCAAAATAGCAGCTGATTATTTGATTTTTCTTTCTTTTTTAGTTTTAAGAATGATAAATGGTACATGTACATTTTTCGTTGTTTTTTGTAGCCAATTACAATTTTAATTAGCTAGTATAATTAATTATCAGCATTCATGTCTGAGAAATGCCATCATGTTTATTCACTTGTTAACCCCTATAAGAGTCTAGTTGAACGCATTTTATAGCGAAAATTATATATTTATGTGAATTGATGAAAAAATAGCAAAGATATGTTTAAATTAAAAAATAATTTTAAAAAAAAAGACAACAAATCGTTTAAAAATAAACGATATTAAAAAAGAGCTTATGAACAAGACCGTCAAAGGCGCACACGGAAATACGAAATTTAAATATTGAATACTTCAAACAACACGTAGTACCTGTCAGTCACTTTATCTTTTTAATATTGTTCAAAAATGCGCACAAGATTGATGCTGCTCTACTAACGTATTTCATCTTCGTTATGTACCAAATTATAAAATAAAATGGTTCATAATTTATCTAAAGTTGCATGTACATGTACTATATCATACGAATTTCATTTAAAAAGTAAATGTTTACCTTTGTTTTGGAATATTAACGCTGTTAGTGACAATATATTTGACACATCATAATAAGTATTTGTTGATTCAAATAAAATTAGGAGTAAATTTACGAATTTCTATTCACAAAAAATGACGAAAATAGGATTTGAATTAATTAGTTTTTGTTATATTTTGAGATAACATTATAAATACATATTTTAATATAGGTACATACATACATACATACACAAAGAGAAATGTTTGCATACAGACTCAGACAATTATGTGATATTAGCAGATAATATATTTAAAGCGCGCTATACGGATGTAATTATATTTTGTGTATTTGTCATTTTTCTTTAGTATGATATATTACACAGATGCTTCTCTCCGTATACATATAATGCATTGTTCTGTGTATACATTATGAATATATTCTTTTTACTGTGTTGGATCCGACGGAGTTTGGATATAAGTGAAAAATATCTGAACGCCCGGAAGCGCATCTGGCCTGTAGTTATTTTCAGAAAATATCTAATTTTTATGTCGTTTTTTGGGGAGCGCCAGACGTGTGTGTACCCAAGTATGATGGATGATGTATTGTATTGATCAAGTTGTCAGGATTGTGTAAATAGAGATATTACGATTGGTGTTTGTCGATTGGAGCTGCGTTGCATCGGTATCAACGGTACGTTACGTTACGTTACGTTACGTTACCCGATTGGAAACAGCTCTGTTCAAATCATTTAATAAATATCTAGAGATGAATATATTATTAATTTGCTTTCTTATACCTACGAAATAATAAAACCTTTTTTTTTCAAAAGAATATTCATATTGGCAGTGCAAATATACTCAAGAATTTTTTTTTAATTTTTTTTTGCATTTTTGAACCTTACAAATGTTTACTAGGTCTAGAATTATTTTGTCTTATTTGCATAAATAAATTTCACTATATATATATATATATATATATATATATATATATATATATATATATATATATATATATATATATATATATATATATATATATATATATATATATATATATATATATATATATATATATATGTATATATATATATATATATATATATATATATATATATATATATATATATATATATATATATATATATATATCGAGTACTTAGAAAACAGTATTATATTTTAGTGCAAGCAGGTTGTAAAATGTCTATAACCGAACATAGAAATATACTTATGTGAAGAGCGAAATAATGCTTCTTAATACGAGAGTAACAATAATCTGACAGGATACTAAACTGTGAACTCAAATAACAAAAGACATTAATACTATACGTAATGCGCATGTGTGCACTTGGACATTAGTTATTGCACACAGATAGATTTTTATCCTTATCGTAAATGAACAAAATTACTATAATTAAATATGTATATGCATACATACCAACGTATACAATACAGCTACCTGCAACGAGTTTATTATACTTTGCTGTTGTTATTTTTGCCTATATATAAGTATCGTAAGTGCATATTTGTGCTAAAAATACAAATGATTATTATCGTCAGTTGTTCCGTCACAATTTACATATATAACGCCTTTAATACGGAACCAGTACATTGACATTTCGATATCAAATTTTATATATGTATAACACAATCTCAAGATGTCACGATATATATTTTCAAATTATTTCAATATATTACTGTTTGGAAATTACTGGTCGATTTAATATACGACAACTGACTAATAATATATTACAAAGAGCGTATTTTTTATATACCACCTAATATCATCAAGAAACATTTATATATATATATATATATATATATATATATATATATATATATATATATATATATATATATATATATATACATATATATATACGATTGTGTTTTTATATTTTATATATGTTTTGTATATAAATCTCACATACACACGCTGGCACAAACACACACACACTCACACACATTGTCTACAGATTAATTGAAACAAAAAATACATCGGGTAAAATAATTAAGTTATACGTTTTATTGACGATTCTGTTACTAAATACAATTTTTTTGACTACATTGAAATATTGGACAGGCCCAGTTTTGTGGCCACTGATTTATTGTTGATATTGATTTGTTTCTCCATTGTTGTCCCAGAGTATCTCAAACGTTTTACAATGATGATTATAATTAAGACCTACATCACAATTATTAACTTTATGAATAATTTGCGAAAATAAACATTCAGAAATTATCAATATATGACGTCTAAATATTTTGCAACTTGTTTGACCTAATTCTATTTAACGTCGCAGATTACTTGGAAACTTGCATTTATATGTCTGTTATTATTATACACCCACATGCATATGTATATTTCTGTTATTAATGTGTCAGGATTCTATTGAGATTTTGAGTCACAAAGTTTATCTATGCTATAATTATCTGTCAATATTAGAAAGAAAATTCGAATATCAAAGTACTGATGGAAAATTGCTAGTTTGAATTATATATGCGCAATTGCTTGTTAAGTAATTTAATCTTGTGACTGACATTCGATTCTTTCGTTTAATTTTTTAAGAAAATTATGGCCTATTTAGTAGCGCTATAAGCAGTTTTTTTTACGCGACTTGAACGCAATCAAAGTATTTGTGATGAGAAAACATAAATCATTGGGTTATACCTTGGAGGTTCTGTTCTGTTCTGTTCTGTTCTGTTCTGTTCTGTTCATCTATCAAACCGTTGAGTGCAATTGGGTTATCAACCAGATATACCTTTGTTCTACATAGGTACTCGTACTAGCATCGCAAAAACAAACAGTATTTATTGACAAATGATCGCTCGGCTCTATCTGCTATCTATTTTGTGCCAATCAAATAAATCTCTGCCATCGGGTTGCGTTGAAATTATTCAGGACAAAAGGACACTATTCCGCCTTTCTTCCTGATCCAATCACTTTCATTTTAAATAGGTTTGTTTTTGTTTTCAAAATGGGCTGGTTGCATTTTTAGTTTTGGGCGTTATTTAGGTAGTATAATAATACTAACATATAAATTGTTCAATTCGGGAAATTTACATAAATGTATTTAGGTCGTGTCAAAATAGACTTTCTGCAAACTCTAAAAATGATGACACGTATGTATATACTACAAATGTTGTATCTAAATCGCCATGAATACAGATGCGATTTATGTATATAAATGCTCGAGGCATATAAATGAATGGAAGTTTTTAATTTTTTTTACTACAGTAATAAACCTAAATAATTTATGGATATAAGAACAATATAGATTTTTTAATAAAAGTAATAGTTAAATTATTTGATTGGTCGTAAAAAATTGATATTACCAATATTGAAAACACAAGTTTACAATTACCTGTTAAAGAATCTGATTACTTTTAGAAATATTACCTTACGTGAAAAAAGACTTCTACATAATATGTATGTACTACATATATGGTAGATATGTAGATACCAAAAATTGGAAATTTAGTTGGGATTTACGAAATACATTTTGTTGATTCCATTCGCAAAATACAACATTTTAACAATAAAAAAAAATCCTACAAATTTATTTGTACCTACACATATACGCAGACACACACACACACACACACACATAGTAATATACATATGTATGTATGTATGTATGTATATAGATACACAGACACACACACACTCACAAAGAAATTCGCAAATACTTTATACCAGGCAACGCAACGGTGCTCAATACATCACATGAATTTCAAAGTCGGTCGAATTCTCTCAAATTCGCCGATCGTCCCACGTATTTTGTCGGTCCTAATTTACATTCTAGAATACACAAGTCACCATCTCGCTCTTCTTCCTTTATTGTATAGAATGAGTAATATTTCGTCTCACATCATCGACATAACGTTTGTACCGAATGCTATGTATGTATGTATGTATGTATGTAGAATGCCGCAGTGACATTATCGACAATATTACGTCGTCTTGTTAGTAACTACATACATACGAGTACATCCTAAGTAAACACAGATACCTTAACGTTTCCAACATTGTTATTTACTTTCGGCAGATTAAATATATTGTTTCACAATCAATCGATTGCGGGTATCTACGTTTATTATTGTTTTTATGTTTTCTGTGTAATGTGTTGATTTGTCTGACATTACAAATAGAATTTTGTTCAAAAAAAAAATTAATTCAAAAATGTAAATATATCAATCAGACGACCCTAAATATAATGCAACATATGTATGTACATAAAAATGTTTAATTGCTGATAAACACGACAGAATCAAGACAGCTGCTGGTGTGTCTGGTCTGCCATGATGTCCAAACCAAACCAAAGTAGTCGTATATGTCTGTCCAATTAGAAATCTAATTAAATACGGATCTGGGTGCATATAAATCAGGTTAACGTGTCACTTAATAGCAAGGTAGTTTCGGGAAACCGGCGCAGCTCGGCGGCAGCGCTACCGACCGGACAATCCACACAAATTATATGTTGTTGTATGTACCTTGCCAAAGTTGTAATATTATTACGGTACTAAATTGAAACTTACACCTTATACCTGGAACATGCAGCTTACATACATACATACATACTGTACAGGAAATGAATACCTACTATCTTATTAGGTATAAGAAAAATATTTTGTCAATTTTACATAATTAGGTACATTTCGTATTTATCGTTGTAATTATGTTATAATTTTAACAGAAGCCTGTTTGGTGTATATATCTCGAAATATACTTTTTTAAAGGCTATCATTTGAATGTATACTGTACTATACTGATGCGAAAAATACATCATGTATTCTCGGAAGCTTCAATTGGATAATTAAAAAAATTGGCAATTCAAATTTAGCATCAGAGATAATTACGTTAATCGACATTTAACTATATTTTAATAAATCGATTTAAAAAATGGCTTTAGGATACCTGAAATACTCTAATGCGAAAAGATAAAAATTGCTTCCCAAGAAATCCGCTGAAAATTTAAGTTGAAATTATCTATTCCATGTTCCAATTTTCGAAAGAATGATCAGGTAACTACTGATAAAAAAGATGCCTAGTAGTTTATAAAAAATATTTTGATGCAAGGGTCAGTAGCCAGATGCCTTTGAATAATTACATATCATTATCATTCCAATAACAGCAACGTATTATTAAAGAAGGAATCTTAAAAATGTGACCAGCGCCTTACGACAAATATTATATAGAATATATAATTTACTTTCGTCAATTACTCCAGCAATCACTATTACTTATGTTAAATTTAAAACATTGTTTCCATTCTATTGTCCATTTTGATTAAATTACCACTCATAAACATAAATCATTGTTATAATTTGATGATACACCACAAATGACGTTTAGGATGTTTTAAATGTTCGTTTATTATGTAGATGAACACTCATGGGGGTAATCAGTGAACAGAAATATATATTTCATCTCCTAATTAGAATTTAATTAATAAGTATTAATGTTTTTTCTATATAATTTATTTCATATACATACATAGGTGCATCCACTGTAAGGTGTCAATTTGTGTTATTTATTATATTAAATTACATTTTATAGCAATTTTATTATAATTTAGCCAACTTACATAGGTATATAAATTTAAAACTTTTTTTTGTTTCTTTCTGAATAAACTAAAATAAAATTTACCACTACTCTGGTAAATTTCACTTACACATTTTATGTAAGTAAATAAATTTATAAATAGGTAAAATCGACCAAAGTGTTAATAAACTATTAAAAGGTACTAAGTATATACTCGTATATATATATATATATATATATATATATATATATATATATATATATATATATATATATATATATATATATATATATATATATATATATATATATATATTTTGTCGACCTCAAGATTCAAAAATTTGAATAAAAATAAACTAAATAAAATGTAAGACTGATTTGTTTTGACATTTGTATTTACTCACACACACACCGTGTCTTTGATTCTTTTTTTAACCATCGTGTTCTTCTTTAACATCTGCTTTGACACATGCATACATACTTTTTCTATAAGGGATTTTTTATTCGTTGTCAAGTAAATTCTAAGACATATGTTTTCGTTTATTTTTATATATTTGTATGGCCATGATTATGTTACTGCTAATTATATAAAAACGTGTAGGTATACATTTGAACACGATAAATAAACCTTTGTCAATTCATTGTAAAATCGTCTTTTGTATACATACATACATACATACATATATGTATGTATGGAGTAAGAGTTTGCTACCTGTCTGATAAGTATCTTGGATATTGATATGTATCTCAAATATACCTATGTACCTTTAAAATCAACTTCAATTATATCATATGCACAAGGTTATAAAAGTATTCAACCCCCTTCGATAGTGATGTATAAATGTTGTAGTAAAAATGAAATGTCGACATTTTCATTCAGAGTGTACTTCCGTAATAAATGCTGTGCAATGAATTATTTTGATTTGTTTTGGTGGAAAACGCAGGAACATAAATTAGTATGCCATTTACACACAACGTCCATAACACATATAAATAATATCGAATAAATGCCCAGGCATCATGTATACATTCATACATATGATTGTGTTGTATCCGAAATCTATATTTATTTTGATTTGTGTGTGTGTGTGTGTTTTACGCAAGCGTTCTTCTGTGAAATATAGTCCAATGAATTCACAACGATAATTAGTTATATTTCTATATATGTTATATTCGTTGGGTTTGTTCACGGTTGACATTTACCACTGCCTGAATCACTAAAGGATAATCATATCTGGTACATGTATGTATGTATATATATTTATGCATATCCGTACTGGGATGCAAAGTGCTTGCAGTAGAATCTGCCTATTATTTATTAGACTAATCCACTTCCATGTATGCATGCATGTATGTATGTATGTATGTATGTATGTATGTATGTATGTATGTACCACACTGCCGGAGTTAGTTTAAATTTATTCTAAAGTGCAATTTACTCTTAAATAGTAGGTACTCGACTGTTTTTGTCTTGTTCCTTTACAGGTATTTTAGTTGTTAAACATGGTGGGGCACATGTTCACCGAGATCCCGTCTATGTACTTTTCGTTCATAATTGTCGTTTTATCATCGATATTTCCTGTCATTATCTCGAAATTAGCTCACGTGTGCCGTGGGACGAGACAATTTACTAGCTAAATGCATGTACCGGCGCAAAGCCAACCCATACGAACGATTAAGTGAATTCTAAAGCCCTCTTTTTTATTTTTTTATTGTTTTTCTTTTTTCCATCCACCTGTATTAAGTTATGAAATGATGTTCAAATTATGGGATTTCCCTTACTCTATTTAAATATTTTACATATAGATTAAATTGACTAAAATTACTTACCAATGGCATCACTTTTTACGGCTGCCCGAAAACAATTTATGTATAGTGTATCAATTTACAAATTGATTAATTTCGGGTATGAGCAATTCAATCAAGTTATTTGCTGTGATTTGTACATTAAAATAGTATGTGATGTGAATAAATGATTACAATATTTAATAGGAATTACTTTATAATTATAAATTCACAATAATCACCGAATTAAACCATTTCTACATTATTAATAATGAAATAAATTTACTTATTCAAAATCAAATTCATATGATATGTACAATATTGATGATATATTTTGATTGACACATGTCTATGGTAATAATAATGTAACTAAGTAAATACATCAGTCGATAAGCCAAATGATCAAATTCAAATTGAACATCGTTCCATCTTCTTCAGTAATCTGCAACTTCAAAGTCATCTTTCTGAAGGCCCGGTAGAGTCAACTTCATATTTATTCACCAGAGAACTCAATAAACATGCAAGATTTACTAGAGGGTGTAAAGATATATATATATATATATATATATATATATATATATATATATATATATATATATATATATATATATATTGAAGGGCGAAAGAAACTTTCAGCCCTTCTAAGCTTTTTAGAAAATTGAGATCAACGCATTACTCCACGGAAAAAGCTATGCATGAACATGTCAACGTCACACATTATACAGCAGCCTCGTAAAACGTGTCTTTACTTAAAAACAAATTTATTTACATGCAGATAATCAAATTTTTATTTGAATTACGCGCAGTTAATACATGATGTAGTATAGGTATTAGTCAAACACGAAATATCATAAAAGTAGTTTAAAAATATACATACATACATGCATTTGGTTACAATGTGTATTTGATGCGTATGTATGTAGCTACTTTGTGCCAGTGCTTGGAGAGGAATCGTTTTTAATCCCGAGCAGTTTTTAAGTGCTCCCTCAACCGCAAAACAAACAAATCGGCTCTGAGGTCGTCTCGTACGGCCCCAAAAAACCCATTAGATATCTTCAAGCCCCGGCTGAAATGCGACAAGCGGAGCAGGGGCCGCGTCAACCATTGAAAATGCGTTTGTAGACATATATCCGATGTTTATACCCTGTAAATAAATCCAGATGAATTTATTTTCGTTTTATTTCTTTTTACTGCGGCACCGGTTCACTGGAAGGTCGCGTAAAAACTAGCTATTACTAATACTATATAGTGAATACACTTTTCAACTTAATTGCCAAATACACTTTTATATTAAAGTCAATAGATAGACAGATTCCAAAAATAGTCAGACTCGATTCAAGGAAAGTCAAAAGGCGTCTTTCCGTTAATATCTTGAGGTACATTTTTTTAGTATTACAATTATTTACTTATGTCTAGACTTTCCTAAATATAGAACTTAAAATGAAATATAATATTGAATAAATATGTACCAAGTAGAAATAATGTAGTATTGGAATCAATAGTATGCTGTCAGTAAATATTAAAATTTCCCTATTTAATTAGCAATAGGTAAAGTCATCCATCGGTAGGCCAATTACAGCGAATTAATAATTCGTTATACAGCAACCAGACTAATGCTTCTAATTTGGTTCTGTCAAATATTTCAGGTAAATCCTATTGAAATATATTCGCGAGACCATAGTATTACATCAATATTACGTAGAAAAGCTTTAATGTCTGCTAATACTCTTATGAAATGTAACAAGCTAATTCTTCGAATCATACGTTACCTCTCATCCATTTATAAATAGAACAAACGGTTTTATGTGAAGTCTCTATTTATATTATTTCATTTCATACATACAACAAGTTTGTAGGTTTCCTCTATAGCGCTTTGCCCATACATTTGATCAGTTTGTATTAACGAAAAGTTCAAATATAAAACGCACAAGCGCTGTACCATAGTGCAATCTTCTGTAGGTATGTACATACATACATACGTTCAATATTCATTAGATGCGCTAATTAATGCAACGGATGGGAACATGGCTTAGTAGTTCTAAATGTGCACATGATTATTGTTCCCTGATTGATCGTTTTGTTTTCGATTCTCCGTTCTATCAATTTGTTCTTTTAACTTTTAAACTGAATTTGATGAAGTTTACAGTTCCCAAACAGTTTTATACATACATATGTAGGTGTAGAGAAAGTTTTCTAGACGAGTGTGAGTTTGTGTAAGATATTTCCAAAGTTATTTGAAAATGTCACGTTTGATCACGTGGCTTCTTGGTTAGAGAAGTTCTATTCAAAGTTTTTCGGTCTGATAGTAGCTTTCGACCGTGATGGATTTGAATGTGAGCGTTAAAGGTGTCGCGAATAATTGAATAAAAACTTTAAGTCTAATAGGATAAACGTGCTTGAAATTTGAACAGGCGCTGGATGCCACCTCCCTTACACGAGCATGCTTGACTAACAACCCTAATAGACTTTGATTGGTTGTGTGAATTATCGCCAGAAAAAGTAATTGTAGACATTTATCGTAACCACAACGGAAATAGTCACTTATAACATTATAAAAGTATATATGTATGTATGTATGTATGTATGTATGTACGAGTATATGCTCATGTGGTACATTGATTATATTGTTATATTTAGAAGTCTTAAAACTCTCGAGTCATGGTGTTCTAGTATGAATACCCACCACTTAAAACTGAACTATGAATATATCTTTTTATCTGGCATTAAAAGCAAAAAGAAAAACTGAAGTGGCGGTGAACTGCGGTGCTTTTATCTCAAATGTGGCTTATGCATATGCCTTAACAACTCACACATTCATTCTTCAATCACAAGCCATTATCATACGGTTCCCAAGACTAACATCCACTCTTAATAGTTATATATATATATATATATTTTCGATTCAATGTTCCCAACTTACAATACAATAGATTTTAATTTCATTCTCATTAGCACTCTTTAAGTGTACCTACTATTTTAATATAAGCTACGTAGTCATAAAAAAAATTATATAGGTACGATATATTTTAAACTTGAAATACAATCGCGACTTCGAACTGATGAGTGTCGCTCACATATATTCTCAGTAAGATACACACACACACACACGCACACACACACACACATTTTAATGAATGTGAAGGCTATTCTAGTAATTTTTTATCTGGCTTGGAGCGTTAGAGTTAGAACTGCGGTATTTAAATGTGAAAAAGCAATTTGGTTTAATGCATTCAGGGCAGATGGGCGATACGTGTGACACACATTAATCCACCCGGAGTAATCTGTCCGAGCATACACGTCGATTTTTCAACCTCGTAAGACAACCCAGCCGGCTAGGTATAGAGCATAGCTGGAGCACCTTTCACACCGACGCGATACCTAATGCTATGCGCGATATGATAACTTATTTATTGACTTGCTACGAGAACTGATGGGACTCGAGACGATTATTATGGCGCATATGTCGCTTCTAAAATATACTACAGAATACTTTCTTAGTAGAGTCAATTTTGTTTCAGCCATAACTACGCAAACAAAACTTTATTATGTTACTAGCCACAAAAGTGATTTAACGAACACAATTTTTACTATAAATTCAATATACTTAACGGAATTGTAAGAATATCTCAATTTAACAAACAAATGGTGTTGTTATATACATATTTAAAGAAACATTGTACAAAACAAAGAAAATAATAAGAATGCTATTTACGCGATGCCATCATGGTTTGTGGTTTACAGAACAAACGGTGTTAAAATTCGTACTGCAACAAGTATCTTTCGCTTGTTGGTTTTATTTGGATTCGATTTTTATTCCAGTGTAAATAAATTGTACTCAGCGATAAGAGCAAAGTGAAAAGTTATGGCAAACTTTTGTACTGGGGATTTTGCGCTGGGAATTTCTTTGATTTTATCATCTATATATGTATGTCATCACAGAAATGTTAAAATTGAATCAAACTTGTTCCATGATTGGTATTTGCGCAGCAACAGATTTACTAATGCTGCTCTGATTTACAACAGCGGTTTATACAATTTTATTTCGATTGAAAATGACAAATTGGAATGTAATTGGAGATGCGTTTGTTTTGACATAATGGTGAAAGCAATAGGTACATACACTTAACATAATCAATGTATGCAAATGATTTCTAGTTTTATGATAATTTGAACAACACCGTCGCTGAACATAGCAATTCTGTTTGTGGGTAGGACGAATCCGGTCATCACTCGCGATAGGAACAACGCTGAAATGTGGCAGTTGAAATGCCAGTCGGCCTTCGCTGCAAGATAGATGTGTTGAATACAATTTAGCCAGGTGATAAATAGATCCAATTCTTACCACATAATTAGTGCGGTTATCCTTTCCAACGAACACACTTACTAATGAGAGCTAATTCAAAGAATTTCGGGTACACACAAAATACAGAGACGTACGTCTTTACATTATTTAGAAATCACTACAAATACCTGCCTACTTATCATTTGGAAAAATAAATACTTTGTTACTTTGTGGGGAAAGACGGTACTGTACGTTAGAAGAATGGCTTTATTTAATTTTAACGAGCAAGATTAAAAATATTAACTATAATTATGGTAATAATTCAAACGTTATGTGATGTACTTATACTAAAGTTGTTTCTCACACCATCATAAAGTCAGCCAATTTATATAGATGAATTCGTTAACAGAGCGCACGATTTTTAAAGAAAGCATTTTATTTTTATTTTTTAATCATTATGTTTGAATTAGCCAGCCTTTCATCACTGTCCAAACAACTTAGAAACATTTATTTCTAAATTATTTACTGTTATATAGCAACTTATTAAATTAGTTATTAAATTGTGATGACATACGCAATTTACCAAATGACTAAAAAAAAAAAAAATCGTTTTTATTTTATCGGAATTTCGTATTAAAAATAGCACTGGTATATCTTATACGTTCTCGCTAGAATATATGTATAAATTAACTTAAAAAGTTCCCATGTTGTGAAATCTAAAAACAAGCGTATAAATTGACTCTTCTGGTTGAGAAATTTTCGACAAATAATAAAACAGCTTCTGTTAGTTTGAAATCCGGTATTGGACTGCACTTAGGAAAAAAAAAAAAACATATACCTATACCTATAGGTATCTAATAGTTATGAAAGGTGATACTTATCAAAAATCTGTCGATAATTCAACGAAACATTCCGTAATGACCTTTCTTAACCCAATTTACTGAAAGGTATCTCCCCTGTAATTGATATACTACAGACACTTTTCAGAAGTAATGCTGATCCGTGTTGACAAGGCGTTTGTACGGTTTCTTGGCACAAGAAGAAGCACTTTTCTTTTAAAACCACGAAAATGTGTCTAACGCCAAGACTTATGTTTGTTTCATGCATGTTTGAACAATATATTTCATCGGCGTTGACATCGCGTTATCATCAAAAATACAAATTAATTATTCTTTCAGTAAAGATTTATGCCCCGTATTTAGACTCGCATAAAACTTTTGTTAAGTCAACAATTATGAATAATTACCTTTTATCTTTTAGCTAAATTATTTATTCTTTTACTTTGTGAATTTCAAAAAACTTAATTTTCAGTGCTATTCTTTGGCAATGAACATCAGTCATGCATGGTGGACTTAATTAAAAAAAAGGGTGTTTGTTTTGAAAACGATGTTACTTTGGCTAATAAACGTATAAAATTGCCACTTAATAATTACTGCTTAATAGTCGTATTACTTACAAAAATCAAACAAGTTTAATGCTACATTTCTTTGTAAAATGTCTCTAAATTTACCGCGAACCAACGCAACGGTACATCAGACCTTCTAATTACGTTCGTTACAAGAAAATTGCGCACGGAATAATTATAACTTCATCTAACTGTCTTGCAAATGGCATCTCTTGGTGCACTGTCATTAGTACATGTCAACTGACATAACTAAAGTGACAGTACTTGATAAAAACAAACAAAATGTTACCGGCATGTTTTGTAATAGCATTGCCTCACTAAATTATATATGTAGGTATTTCGTTATCTCTTGCAGAATAATGTTTCTTGCTTTAGCTTTAGATTGACATGCAAATATAAAAATATACGTATGTACTTTGGAAAAGTATTGAAGTCCAATCAGCTGTAATGAAACATTTATGTACGTTGAGGTACTTTTATCCTGTGAAGTGAAGGCAATAATATTAAGACCACGTGCGTATACCCTTGGGTTATAAAGGCACACATTTATGCGTGTGCAGTGACATACGCACAGTGACATTGCGCAAATAACGTTAGTACATATGCTCCCTGCAGCTAGAACACATCGGCCCGTAATGTAAATATAATTGCAGGCTTTTGTAAGGCTGTATGTGTTAGTACATACTATGGCCACATACAAGTCGTTCATCGTTCATTATTCCGATTATTTAAACACGAACAATCTTAATATCGTATGTACTACATGCATTCTATCAATGTATGCATGTTCTTCGTTTCGTTGTGAATGTCTAGTACGTTGTTTTCGGAATCAATAACATGAGCGCGTATAAATATTGTTAAGGAGTTTAATGATCAGTGCCCTGACCTTAGTTTCTCAGCGAATGAATGACTTTTCAAATTTGAGAGCATTCTAACTTTGATGATATCATTTTATAACAAATGTTATGAGTATTTTGATATAACACCTCGACTAGATGTTAATGTATGTGTATCTGTTTTAGGTGTAATACAAGTCATAAAAACATATGTATGAGTGTTCTACAACATCAGATGTGTGATTATAAATGTGTGTTTGCTGGAAGTTTCGTTGTCGTTGTGCACTTTTGCAGTACGTTAACTTGCACTATTCCATTATACTCGTATGGTGTGTTGTGTTCATAAACAACAGCTGTACAGAGTCATTTATAAATGAACTATTTTAGAACTGTTTTAAAATAGAAATTATTTACAAGGTAAATTCACAAGAGTTTTAAATGTAATTTTCCATTTTATACTCAGCAATTTGTTATTTTAATTTTTGAACGAAGGCTCTAAATAATATGGAAGTCAATTCTGGACGGTCAACATATAAAACGCAATGGCTTGTTTTGAAAAGTCAGTCATTGGGTCTCGTAAAAGTAAAAATGTTATAATTTCATGTTTACATTGTCGTGGTTCATATTTGTTTATGCAACGCGTGTCGCTGGCTCGGTTGGTTGAGGGTAATAAATATTTTTTCTGGTTTTTGTTGTTGGTAGAATGTGGGAAATTGCCCATTTAGTGTTTTCATTGCAGTCATTTTGCCCAAGCACACGGTGGGAACCGCACAAGGTGAATCCATTCAGTACCATATTTATGTTTCGTTGGATTATTCAAATTCGTTCTAAAACAATGTTTTACACTGCAAACATATAACATGCAAAGTCACACAATCAAGATTTATTTGCGTAATATACGCATTTATATTTTTCATCTATCTACCTAAACGCATTTCCATCCTAAAGTAGGTATATATTATTATTATTATTATTATTATAATTTTTTTACGTCCAATAGACTGAAATAAACGTCACACTTCTTATGTTAATTTTCTAATTTATTCTGCACTTGGTACAAATATAAATGCGACTTTGCAGTTTCTTCCCATGATTGCATCATTAAGCATCTCTGTTTGTTTACATCAACTAGAAGATTAGTGCACTACCACATTCGCTTTATTTTTATTATCATTAGGGTTGTTTGTTTGTTTTCACACTTGTGTATATACTCTTCTATTACTGTAGGTATATTATTCTGTTATTAATGCGATTGCCAACGGCTCTAATACGCTATATAGTTTTTTGTTATAAACCACAGAAAAATAATTGTTTGAAATTCGCTAGGTTCTTTTAACTATCTGTTAAATAATCCGAAATAGGTCAATAGGTTTTCTGGAACATTTCTCTGAAGATTGAGTTTGGTTGAGATGCTAGTTTCATGTTCAGATCATTGATTTTTTGGTTATCATTTATTGCCTATTACTTTTGCGCAATAGCCCATATAATGGTATCGTTTTTAATCAAGTAGATAGGGCAATTTTTTTTTAATATATATGTATATATATATATATATATATATATATATATTATACAATCGAAGGTGCAAATTCAATCTAGAAATACCTATATACATACATAGATACGTCCTCTATGTATATCAACTTGCCAGTTAACAGCATTAGTCAACTTACTCGTACATACATATATAGTATACATAGTTTGTTAAATTCACAATTTCAATTACCTACATTCGTAAATAATTTCGATTTAAATTAAATAATGGTTCATACATACATACATACATATAAGTACCTATCGATATAAATTGATATACATATGTATGTAGGCCCGCATTATTATTTCAAATTA
Organism: Nebria ingens riversi; assembly: GCA_018344505.1. Taxonomy (NCBI): domain Eukaryota; kingdom Metazoa; phylum Arthropoda; class Insecta; order Coleoptera; family Carabidae; genus Nebria; species Nebria ingens. The sequence goes on from JADQWA010001076.1 coordinate 226,533, forward strand.
TACAATATAACAATTACATTTAAATCCGCGCTGTGATTTAAACATAATTTGCCATTTGAAACGAAAATCTCACGAACATTAAGTGCTTTTATTTTAATATTGCAATAATTTCATAATAAAGCTCTCTTATTAATTGGTTGTTAAATCATCATTTATTTGCATGATATGCTCATAATAATAAATTGCTTCATAACTAACGACTCTGTCTCTATTAAATCTATTTTAAAACTGGTCTCATATTTGACCTATGCGGCACGAACATACCTAGCACATACATACATACCTATATGAATTGCGTTTCCGGTTATACTAATAGTAAGAAAATAACATATCAACCAAATAAATTTGAATTAACAATACGATTATTACAGTTACTCCATGTAATACCTTTGCCACAGTTGTTAACTGACTGACCCATATAAACTAAAACTGAATTATCATCTATTGACCATCATTAGGAATAGTGAATTGTGAGAGATACACTTTAAGATCGTGTGCATTTATTAAAACTACTCAATTATTCACGTAATAAATAATATTTACAACAATAGTGTTAGTATAGACATACTTCTGGATAATAATAATAATAATAGAACATGCGGTTATGGATCACAGGATAACACATGGTTTTGACAGTAGAACGCCCACAAGCCTATAGGTAATCCGTCACTGTTTTGTAATGTGATTTATCGATATGAAAATCAATCGCGTCCAGTATTATTGGCTTGTTTATTTATTATATCGCCATTAAAACACACACACACACACACACGCACGCACACATTGTGAGCACGAACAGGATATGATGGGAAGATGGTTTCAAATTTAAGCACCACTAGGGAATAGGTAGGTGCTATATTATGTTACATTACTGTTGAGATATCGATTTTAAAATCATTATGTTTGTGTTGAAACGACATTGACTTGTTTTGGATCTCCAATCGCTATATTATGAATGTTTCAATTAAGTCATTTTTTATTTATGAAAAATTATATCGTATCACCTGTACTGATAACTAATAACTTTATACTGAAGTATCAATAAAAATAAAATTATATAGAAAATCACGATAGCTGTTTCGTTATTTAAAATGATTAGTAAATAATTAATGGAACAAAGCAATTATTTATCATTATCATTATCATCATCATCATAGAATGATGCCTTTGTTTGTTGATATCTATATTTAAAACGCACAACCACAATATTTGAATGGCAGATAATGTGCCATTGCATAATGAAATCCCGCAAGCTTAAAAAGTGGATTCAACACTGGTGCAGTAGGTACTAGACTCACACTAATGTAATATATACATATATATATATATATATATATATATATATATATATATATATATATAATATATATATTTATGTATGTAAGTACATATGTATATACCTATGTATATCATTGTGGTGGAGGAGTGGAATTACGTTATGGAAATCCAGTAGTTAGTGATATATAAAGTGCGACTGTTGAAACTCACATAAAATGCATTAAGAATTTTTAAACTGGAAATCCATTTGAATTATTTATGTATAGTAGTGCTTATACTCAGGTAGCTTTTTCAGATTGAAATTTCAAATCAAAATGTAAAGTAGAACGTTTTTCTTCATACATAACTTTATCGAAACTAGATTAATATGTTTTACTTCTTGACAGCTTAGTTTGAATAGTCCAATTCGAAATACAATTGATTTATTTCTGCATTGTCATGATTGACAAATCAATTTACAAACATTACTGTCAAATCATTTATTTGCTTAACCTTTGCATATACTGTAGGTACTTTTATCTAGGACACAAAGACCTTAAGTACTATAATACAAAAATTGTTCTACCGGAACTGGTAGTTTACCATGTTTTTAAGTCTGATGTCTGATGGGTTTATCTTTGCTGTTCTGTAATTGTAAAAATGTTTTAGCTGTTAGTTGATGATGACGCTTTTTTGTGTTGACCCGAAATAATTGAATGTTGTTAATATGACACTATTAAATTGAATTGATGAGCTAGCAAAAATGCGCTGTCAAAATGTCGAATTAATATCATTAATAACCGTGATATAAACAATATTACTACATCGATGTTTTCCTGGTTTGTTTTTTGTTGTTGTTGAGTGTATCCACAGGTACTATACAATTATGCTATTGTAAAACAAAAACACCTTGTACTCCAGAGTTCATTATAAAATATATACATACATCCATTTGTGGTGTATCTATGTATATACGCTTACATATTTCCAATGTTGGTTCTAACTGTAAAATAGCATAGCATAACATAGCTTCGATTGTAAATGAACAGAAAAATGTTTTTAAGTATTAGTAAACATGCAGGCTATATGCAGGAGGTTGGAACAGGCTTGTCTCATATAATACAATACAATACCCGGATAGTTTTCGCAACACGCGTGATTCCAAACAATGAGGTCTGGTTATGTTTTGCCCATCGGCTACGGTTCGTTTACGTATACCAATATATATATATATATATATATATATATATATATATATATATATATATATATATATATATATATATATATATATATATATTATACATAGATACTACGTCGATTAGTTGCCATAGTTACCCAATACACACTACATTGGTCTATCTATATTCCATTGAATGCGTTTGTTGAAATTACGAAACACCATCATCACGTAGACTGTACAATTTTGAAAGATCTGCATTTCTTTAATTAATGATTTTTAAAGGATATGTACACCACCGACAAAAATGCATATCAATATGGAATCACAAAACAAAAATATTATAGGTAATTATAATCACAGGAAAGAATCTGTAGTAAAATAGCGCGCAACAAGATAAGTAATAAGTACATATGTACATTGTATGTATGTACATACATACGAGTACATACATACATTAAGATATATTCACGCACGCCTATAAAAAAACACATGCATACGTGTACATGTGTGAAGCTGTGAGTTGTTAGTTTGAATACGAGTGCGTGGGTGTACATATAACACTGCACAGGTAAGTCATGGGTTCCTTTGCGTGCCACGGCCTACGCTTATATAGCTACACCATAAAAACCCGTTCTCCGGTGCATTGGTTAGCTTGAATGTCTTGAATAAAAATCTAATAATTTATCGTTCTATTTCCACGTTCAACATAAACGATTCGATGATAAATATTTTAACGTTGCATTAAAATTACCGCCGCTGACTTCTTGACATCGTACACGAGTAACACCAACGTCTGCAATATTCAACTATTGACAAATTGGAACTATTTCTTCGAGTATCTAGCTTAAATATCAATTGCCGCAACTAAATTCTACAAAATTACTTAAAACATTACATTAACAATAAATATTAGAAACCAGATTTTATAAAGGCCACATCAGAAATGTAGATGTAAAGTTGAAATGAGTCCGTTTGGAGAAGCAAAAGATTTTAAAATAAGGGCCTGAATTAGTGTCCAATCTTCAGCAATTTACGAGAATCTTAATTGAATCTTTGCTATCCTAATTGCATTTAATCCACTTTTCTATTTGTCGAGATGGAATAAGAACGAACGAATATGATGACAGAGAATTTAATGGGGTTATTCACTTTTAAGTCTCTCTCTCAATATTTGATTTATCAATTAGTAAAGAATAATTGTGAAACGTCTTGAGATAGTTCAGACGTCATTTAAGCTATTTGCATTTGTAATCAAAAAGTTTTATGCATATTTGAACTTTGCAAACTTTCGGTTATGTCCGTCTTCATTTTACACTTTATTATCAACTTTCATTATTATTCGTAAGACTTTTAATTGAGATATGCCTATTTTGCGCGAATAAGATTTTTTCTCTCTCTCTTATGCACCAAATAAAATAATTGACTCTTTCTTAGTCATAAAATAAATTCATCCACTTTATATTATGCCTGTACAATTATCCCAAATTTAATTTAGTCTCTCTGAACAAAGTAAACTGTAAAATTCAACAGTAAAAAAAGTAAATAAATTGCCCTTATCTTTCCAACAGTCCCTGTCATAAAAAGCGTGTAACATCAACACTAAAGCCATTGCCCCTTGAAAATAAAATCTCTGCACAAGTTTATGATGTCTTTAATAGCGGCTCTTACACCAGATCTAATCAAACTCACTTTAGACTTTTGATTTTCTCAATACCTTTTCTATCCAATATTTATTTTTAGTGGAATTATCAGTAGTATCATGTGTCGCGGACTAACAATGAAAATTACTATAATTTCTTGCGAAAAAACATAATAAAAGCAGGTACACAATTATGGTATACCTGGCAAACGAATTTTATTAAATATGCATACTACATGATAGGTACATTTGGTTTCGATTTAATTAAAGAACATCTGATATATTTTTACCGTTTCGATTATCCGTTATTCATTTATTGGAAAGAGTCGATATTACATTGTAAAATGACCATTTATTGGTTTTTTTTTTTTTTTTTTTAATATAATCGTATAGTCATTTAGAAAATACTGATTATTGTATGTAAATATTAATGTAACTTCGATACAATGTATGTTGGTGGTTGATGACAACTATATTTCAATTGTATGTATCAATTTATATTTGATTACATCATTTAATTTATTAACTCATCATGTAGGTAACATTATTTTGGTTATATTTCTTTTTAAAAATATACCTATTTAAGCGATCTTAATGTTCCTTTACCTACTATATAAAATCACATGATTTTACATTAAGTCAGCTAACAACGTAATATTATAAAATATAAATTCTCTGTACGATGTGAAGTACACAAAAAGTACAGAGATACAAGTTTTTAAGTAACCACTTAAGTCACCAGACCCTGTTTTTTTTGTCTTCCGTGATAAACGTGTGCTTTTTACTTATACTTAAAGAGCCTTTACTTAAATTACAGATACGATACGTTCCCATTAAAAATATATATATATATTTAATTATAAAAGCTTTCACAGAAAATAATATCACATATCATTTTTCTTTCTTCAATAAATCTATTTCTTAAACCCGTTCATATTGACTTATTGGCATTGCTCTAATTCATTGTTACAAACCTACTTTGTACTGTGTATGTTTATTTGCTTAGCGTGTGGCATGTGTGTGTGTGTGTGTGCATATGAGTGTTTATATGTCGAGAATTTCGACTCGTTATGACAATACTATACGCAATCGAATGGCAAACAACTTTAACTTTGACCCAGATACACCTGGATCAATTGCTTCCATGTTTTTAACTGGAAAATTTATTTGCGTTTTGTTTGTGACAGTATCGGAAAGCTTTAGACAGTTTGTTTATCATTTTTCCGAGTTAGTAATTCTGCTTGAAATGAAATTGCTGGAACAAATTTATAACTCGGATTTTAATTCAAACTAAACACACTAAGTTCAAGCGTAAACTGGAACTGCCAATGTTCATCTTATTTCACCGCTTAGCAATTTATTATATTTGTGTAATTTTACATTAGAAATGTTCTATTCCCATTTCAAATATAACTAAATGTTTTTGTTTTTGTTTTTTTTTAATATTAATTGCCTTTGCCAATTGCAATGAATTGTTTGATGTATGTAGTACATACGTACACGTAAGAAATTACCCTATTTCACTTTTGCTTGTTTAAATTTTGAAATGAACAGAGGAAACCTACCTCAGGAACAACCAAAGACCCCGCGTATATTCATTAATAAACGGTTGTTTCACTTTAGTTTAATTTGTGTGCGTGTTTGAGTGATATGATTGGTATGAGATATGGGACTATTTGGTTTATATACCTACCCTAAGTTTAAGTTATAAACGGGCCACATACAATTTTGTTTGAATGAGACGAATAGGTTAAATGAAACGCAATACGTTTTAGTAAATTAAAGACTGAATACAAGGAAAATAACATTAATTAACCCTGAGCAACTCGAGCGACTCCAATGTTAGTTATTCTTTTGATGTGAACACAGCCAATTAAATTGCATAGGTCCTAATGATTAGCAACAAAATTCTCGAATGCGCACCATAAACATATGCAGTAGATAATTAAATACAAATATTACCTCTGGCGTTCCTGTTTATGCAATTATTATTCTAATTCATATACTATTAAAAATTGCTCTGCATTTAGCGCAAAAACCAACAACTAACACTAAAATGGAAATAATTTACCACATTTTGTACATTGTGATTTGTACGAAATATTAATTTATAAAATATAGGTGCATACATACATATATGTTTAATTAACTTTATAAAATATAAAATTGTGTATTAATAATAATCCAGGATTTACTCTTTTTGTTAAAAATATTATTATTTTGTTTATACGTATTGACATATAAAATTTTTAAATGACAATGTAATCAAATTCTTTTGTTTGTATGAATTGGGATTAAATATTAATTTTAAAATGAAATGTATCAAAAATATTGGTTAATTATTGTATTTTGGAAATGGACAAGTGTACGCCACTGATGTTGTAATCTAAGGGAGTATATAATACAACATGTACTTGTCGGAATTTCGTATAGGTCGTTCGCTAATGTATGAAACACCAGACAAAGCGCACTGTATTGGTAATCAACCAAACAGAATGAGACACCGATATCACGAGATGGCAAAAGACGAAGTAACCAATATGATCTCGAGAGAGAAACTGGTAAATCCAGAAAATAGAGAGACAAAGACGGCGGCTGCCGCACGAGATGGGTTCTACTAGACAACAACTCTTGTGTGTATACCGTATGTATGTATGTACCAGTCATTATTAACAAGCAGAAACTGGGCCAATCTTTTCTGGGGCTTGTTAGTCAGTCATATAAGAAATAGTGTCTTGTCAAATTTTTCTTGTACCATCATAATGGTTTAGTTTTCATTTTTTTTTTTTTTCTTCATAAGCCATCGGCACTTTTGACTTGGCTCAGTGGCGGCACCTTACTTGGCACTTATTTTTACTTTTTACGACGTAAAAGAAAGTAAAAATATTAATAATTGATTAAATCTTAATATCTGTAACATTAACACTACGATACATTTTTGTTTGTAAATGAATTGTTTGCTATAGCCAATAACTAATACAGTTACTAGTTAGAAATTAGGGTATAAAGTTACAATCAAAATAACGCAATTCAAAGTCACAATATTGACAGGCCCAAAAGCGGTTTTATATTTCATAGAACAAACCTGATCTTGTTCAACATTTATTTAATCCAGATAGGCTAGTGCACTAATTAGACAGAGGGTAGGTGTGAAAGAATCCTTATAGGTAGGTACATACATATATGAAAACCAAGATAGGTATACCTACAAATATTTCTGATAATATTATATTACTAAAACTAGACACGAATAAATGTTAGGTCAATAAAGGTGGTAAGCATCGATGAACCTACCCGTTTGAGTATTTGTTCACTTCTACTGTAGCCATATCTAGTTACCCTTAATTTTCATGATACTGATGATATTTATTAATTTCGTTTGAAATTGCAAACCTACTAAAACTTGCATTGGCGACTGTACCTGTTCGCCATATGCAATAAAACAGGCTTGCGAATAATATGCGAGAGGTTACCAATGGATATATTGTATGATACATCTATCTCCTTATAAGATGAGGGAATATATCACATTTGTTATTATTTCGAAGGGCATAGCATAGCATAGCATAGCAGTGTGTTATAGTGTGGAGGACACATATCGTTATGTTCTTCTGTATGTATATGCATAATATGTGTGTTGGATACAGTCTTGTGGGTACGCAACGGCTGCACCGCGCCGCGCCGGTCACAGGCCGCTGCCGCAGGTCAGATTCAAGGGTCATCGGTGACTGGCAACGCTACGCACATTGGCGTTCCACTCTTAAGATTATCTCAACTTGTATTCAAACTTTTTGTTCACCTGTAGATTTGAATTTACAAACGAAGGAGACATTCAATATTTACTGATGTTACTATAAGTAGGCGAGTGTTATTATTTTTCATAGATGCATATAATTTGTATGTATCATGTAGGTATATGCATATGTATGTCTACGTACGGTTACTTAAACTGCGCTCCACTGAAATATGGCAAAGTTTCGTAAACGATAAAGAGGAAATTTATATTAAACATTCTTGTGTACGTGTACAGTTATGCGAATAATGCATTGCATGAATCCATATGTAGGTTTAACTCTTCAATACATCGCATAGGTATTCGCAAAATCTTTTTTTTTTTATTATTATTATTATTTGGGAACACTGTTATAGAACTACTTCCAATGTCAAATATCGATTAAATATGTTTGTTTTTTTTACTAAAATATAGTAAACTATCAAACAATTTGCCAATTTGTTTTTATTTTGTTAGAGAACGTCAAAAAAAAAAAAACTAAATAAGAACATCGAATTCTCCATCGCAGTTTCTTTATCGATGTTATTTAAATGCAAATTTCTTTTTAATAAATATAGGCAAGGATAATTGGTACTTTTATGAGTGGGGTTCATTTAATAGAGCAACTCATTACATCGAATTATTTTCTTTCTCAGTGTTTATTTATATAATTTTATATGTAACAACTTTAAGCTAAAGCTTTATTGTATACCGGTATCATGTAATCGATATATTATATCATTAAATTTATTCTAATAGTATAAAATGAAAAATATAATGAATATCATATTCTCAATTATATTCTTGGATAACAAAAGTCAATATTTTTCTTATTAAAGAAAATATATTTTTCTAGTTCAGAAAAATATGAATGAAATTTGTAATAATTTACAAGATTATTTGAATTTTCTATAAATAAAATAACGCGATTCTTTTAAAGCAGTAACAGCATACTCGTACATAAAACAACAACCGCGTATTTCATCTAACAATGCCTGTAATAATAAAAGACAACCATTATAAATACTAGTACAACTTCAATGTTCATCTTGTTATTCTTTGTGTAGTCAGTCTCATTTGATGATGAATATGTAAAATGGTATATTCTGTGGAATCAAGTTTGCTCAGCCACAGTAAGCTCGATTAGATCCATTCTTTCTGTTCTGCTTTCTGCATTTTTGATTTGAAATGCGCTGATTGTGTGAGTATGAGAGTAATTGGTTGAGTGTGCCATGCCAGATCCAATGACACGTTCGTGTCTCCAGCGTACCGATGGAGCGTGTTACATTGGATCTGCCGCCTTCTAAGTATGTACGTTGCAATGCAATATCAGGCTTCGACGATTCAGTGCCCTATGTATATTAATCAGTGGCGGTGCAAACTGGATAGGCTTTACTTGAGTATTTACTATATACCTATGTATGTACATGCATACATACATACATACATACATACATACATACAACGGGAAAATACTTTCTGAGGGTTAGCGCGCAAGTTGTATATGTATATGTATATAGATATTTTTATTAATTTACATCCTTTGTGGCATTTTTTATTTGTACCGCCGCTGGTCTTAATGCAAAATTTCGGGCGGTAATTTGCCGTCACGACAGGAACGTGCCTGCTCGTGTTCGATCGTGCTTTTGAAGAAACCGACGGATAAATTACATCGAGCGACGCCGCCTCTGCGCCTGGTTCCGAACCAACCTGACCTAATTATACAAACGCAGTCATCGTGCTTCAATTCGGAACGTATGTGCTAAGGAAATAGGAGAACTTAGACGAACAGGTGCTAAGATTTTTATTATATCCGTCTAAGGCGAGCATACACTTTTAGCAATTTAAATAATACAACTTTGTGATTTTAAATATTATTTTATTTACCGCGCAAACATGTTGGTTTTAGTATTACCACCACACACACAAAACAGATTTGTTTTTCTATTTCCTTAGAAAAACATATGTCTGTTGTTTTACGTAAACAAAAGAAACCAAAGAGAGTAATATTTCCAGAGGCGACTCTTTCTCTTACGGTGGTACAAAATAACTATTTGAACTATTGTGTGTGTGTGTGTGTTTGACAGATACAGAGCAAAAATGAGGTAGACAGGTTTTCCCTTCTGGAAATTTGACGTGCATTTCTTTTGTGTGGGAAAGCTTGTGTGTTTCTGTTGCGGTCAAAGCATTCAACCATCTGAATTGGCCGTGGAAGAATCTTACGCCGGTGTTCCTGTCAAAAGCAACGCCCGCAAAACAAAGGAAAACAACACTTCCGGTTCAACAATTGACGGTTGCCCGAAGCCTTTCGTTTTTCCTCCGATATATGTGTAGCTACGTTTGGCATATGTCGATTTCTTCCTTGCGTGAAATATGATTGTTTGATGTTTCTGTGCCAACTTACACAAAACTAATGATTAAAAACGTCATATTTGTACCTAATTTGTATTTGTTTCACACCAGTTACCAACTTTAATATTTCACAATGTACAGTTTTATAGATACATTTACGATGAGGTACAACGAAACTCCATTTGTCACGCATCGTAACGTATTCATTGGTGGCAGCGGTATCACCGATATTCCCCGGTTTTTGTAGCAACAAAAATATATTTTATATTTCTTTTGATAGATATACATCCAAGACATTTTATATACAAACTTATTTTTTTTGAAAGGATATTTTAATATTCGCATCTATTTACTAAATTATCAAGGAGACTTAGAAATTATTTAAACCCTAACAACGTTATTGTATCCGAAACATACATTTATGTAATAAAAGAAATGTTTTTTAGTCTGTTTTCCTTTTGCTGCGTACAAGTTTCAGAGGAAATAATTTGTATATATACATATGTACGTGATTTTTGTCCAAGATACGACAAGTCCAATAAGATAAATAGTATTCTTTCTCGAATTTTTGCGGAGAAGGTCTTCTAATTAAATACGAGATTTGTTGGTTGTGTGTTTGCCGAGTTTCTTAGATTTGTTTCTCTTTAGTTTTCGATTTGCTTACAACGTTTCTAACCAATGTATACAAAATGTACAATTTTACGGAAATATTTCTACAAACTAAAAGAAATGTGTATGTCAGTAGGCAATATAATGATAGGTACTTGAAAAAGTATGTTTGGTATTAGATATAGGAATTCAATATAGGTAGACTTAATTAAAAATTCTTCTCGAAAAAGCAATGCTATGAAATATATTTCATTTATTTTAGCACAGGTAAATCAATCAAACTGTCAAAATATAAAATCAACAAAAACAAAAATTAAACCTGCAATAATAAAAAATTGACAAAACTTTTAATTAAAAAACACATTTTCAAATATAATTCGTACAGTTGAAATACCACGATCGATTTCGCAGAAGTGAAACAGACGTTTGGCAAAAAAAAAACGAAAATGCTGACGTTAAAGTATTGTAACCATTGGCTTGGTCATAATTCAAATACAACTGACATCGAAACGTCACAGGCCAAAGAAGATGAAACAATAAGATGCTGTAAAAAAAGCTGGAGAAGAAACGGAATAAATAATAATAACAATACCGGCATATCGTTGTCACTTTTCAATCATCACTTTCCAGTCTGTCTCTTTTGGTTTAGTGTTTTTTTCTTTTATTTTGTTTGTCATTTATCATCTTATTTATATTCGCATTGTTTGACGACGAATCAGAAAAACCAATTTATGCGTTGAGGCGATCGTTTTCCACGCAGGATCGTATCTACGTAATTTCCATGTAAGGTCGTGTAAATTATAGAAACCCAGATGACTATACAACTTCAACTCGAAAATTACACTTGCAATACAGCCACAAAATAGATCGAGTTGGCAAAAACGATTATGAATAGTTCAGGAAGTAATTTGCCACTTTTTATGAGGAAAGTTTTTCAAAAATGCATTATTATTTAATTTAAATTTAGTTTGATTTAACAAATACTTCTTATTACAACCCTGCGTATATAAATATAATAGCGCATAGAAAATAATGATGTGATTTAATTTCGAAACGAAAAAGGCATTATTGAATATCGTATAATATATAGAAAACGATTGGAATACAAAAAAAAAGCTTAGCGAAAATCATATTGTTATACATATATATATATATATATATATATATATATATATATATATATATATATATATATATATACATATATATATACATATATATATATATATATATATATATATATATATATATATATATATTATATATTATATATATTATATATGTTTCGACATACATATTTGGTATCGGCCGTCACTAGTATATAAAATGGAAAAATTTATTGATATCATTAATCATAATATTGTCTGTTCTTGTTTCTGTTAGCGTTTTTGTATTTCGGCTTTCAGTGAAATCGCGCCGAATTTTTAGTTGGTGAGTGCATGATAAATGATAAATTATTATAGCAATTTCTCATCATATCCTGATGGATATTTATGTTTAACAAGTATGTACAAAATTAAAGAAGTTTATATAACTAACGAGGATAATAAATATTAAAAACAAAACAAAATTACGACCACATACTTGACACTGTTTGACGTCCCATTGCTTCTTCCACCATTCAAATCGTATTAAGGACATTCTTTAGTTCTATGCATAATATATAAAGTTTATTAAACAAAATATCCAAACTCTAAATAAATATATACAATGACAATTTATACAGACAAGTATATATATATATATATATATATATATATATATATATATATATATATATATATATATAAATTTCCAGGCTCCTCATTGTAATATAGAAACTGTTTGGTGTTTGATAATGAAACAATTTTGTGTGTGAAAAGTAATACTTCTGTTTCAAGAGTTGTTGCAATAAAGCAGACATTCATTGCGCATGATTCTTACTTTGTTTCCGTGTATAACTACTCCATTCTCTACTCAGACAGGTGGAAACTGTTTACTTCAGAAACATACACAGGATCAAAAGGATTTTAAAAGCCTACGCTCAGAGAGTGTTTGCACAACATTAAAATAAACTTGGCTTTGCTAGATGTTTTTTAACTAATTATATATTGATGACAAAGTCGTAATAATAAGATGATCTAGCATCTGGATGAATGCCATCATCAATTGAAATAATTGTACATACTTTACTAAAAAGTGTTTGAACAAAAATGTACATACCTATGCAACACGACATCCTGTAGAAAAATTTAAGTCGCGGTGCACGTGCCGAAAGGTGTGTGTTTCAAAGATTTCTTAGTGTTCCAAACAAAGCTCTGTGACTCCTCTACGGAGGTTTACTTGAATGTCAACATTTTATTGTATAAAAGAAGCGGATTATATGTCGCATCAAGTCGTCCGTGTGACATCAGACACAACTGTTCGAGAATCTCTTTTGCAAATATGTATGTATGTATGTATGTATGTGAACAAAGACCGTATCTTGCCTTGAATGTGTTACCGAATCCTTTCATTGAAAGTGATCCGGAAGTGTCCGTCGACGGACAAAAATTGGCCGAATACGTTACCAATTCCATGATCATGTTGTGTGTTGGAAGTTATCAACTTTGCGAACCATAATGTAGATTTTATTATGAAATTAAAACACGATTTAATGAAAATATAATACTAATTTTTCAACCAATGAAAATTCCTCATCGAAATAATTAATTTTGAAAGCTTACACACATGTTGGTCCTTAATTGAAATATATGTTTTCACGTATTATTTCAACAAAAGTAATGCATTTAAATTGGTCTCTAAAAATGACTACACTGAAGAAGTGTATCAACATGAAAAAGCTTTTGGAAAACAAATGAGGTCAATCCTTCTAATATATAATAATAATGCATTTATTTGATAACTGTACAAGTAGAGGAATAAAAATGTTAATATCAATTTAAAATCCTTGAAATGTGAAGTAGCAATAACCACCATCTCATACGTACTCGACACACGATCACTGGACACCGAATGCAGCAAAAACGCCAACCATCTCAATTTTAAAATTGGTTATCTAGGTCATCCACAAACAATTGCGCGTTTGTTACTCGTTTCCATGTTATGAATACCATCCAGAGATATGGGATGAAGTATCCACGCGTATCTCGCTCGCCAATGTGGCACATGTACAGTAAATATTTAATTATAATTATTAACGGCGCGGCGAATATAAATCATTGCAGGGTGGTGCATAATTAAATTAACTCTATTTCTCTGGCGATAGTTGAATTACTGATGGTGATGGTCTTACTAAATAGTTTGATGATGATTTCATGTTGATTCTTCAACAAAAACAGCAACTATAACTATTATATAAGAATGAGTTTGTTTTGCTGGCAATTTTCTAATAATTGTGTATTATCCCAATGGATGGATGGAAGTTGTTTCAGAAAACGAGGAGTTTGTTTGTTTTTCGCACACAATGATATAACGGAAGAGTCCGGTATTGTCCTAAAAGCTATTCACCGGAAGCGACTAAAGAGTAAATTCTGCTCACAAAATCTTTCATCAATTTCCTTTCAGTATAATATAATATTTCAGAATACACAATCAATTCATAACCACTGCGTTGTATGTTTGTCAATTGCATTACTTCTTTTAAAAGTAGGTACTCTATCAAAGCAATTTCTCTTTATTTTATTACAAGGTTTCTCTTACAACAACATAAGACATGGAATAGACCAAGCAACATCCTTTTTAATACAATAATAAATAGCACAAGAAGGAGAGGCAATTTGTATTCACAAAGTCTGGCGACCGCTGTTTTAATATACTGTATTTTTCAACGTCTTGTATGTATGTATGTATGTACATACACTGTATTGTGTGCGGTCCCAATTAATAATATAATTAAGTTTTTATTCTTTTCATTTTTTATTCTTCTTCAGACCGCTGAACCGATGCTACATTATATACGGACCTTGCATTTACGTAATTATGACTGTTTAAAATCGTGAACTATACGCTAACGAAATTTCGCCAAATTTATATTATTAGTAGACCACCAACACAACCCCTAACATATATGTATGTACATACATTACATACATACATACATACATAGGTGCATATATAGGGAGCGCCACATATTATTAGAAATACACCTACATACCTATAAATGTAGATGAAACATAATTGAAAAATATATACTAATAATTTCATACTATTCAAATACAATTAAGCAACTAGAGCAGAATAAGTGGATTGGTGCAAAGGTACATTGTGTAAAGTACTTCAAACTTTATTATAATTGTGAAACAATGAAAGTCTCGACTTTAATATTTAATTTCAAATAGGGAAAATAAAATAAAAAGACACGCCTCTGTCTCTTGACGACAAAACGGAAACTTTATAAGAAAATTAAAATGACACAACCTTATTGAACATTCATCATACAAAGCAAACAGTTTCCAATATACGAGTATGTAGGTAGGTACATACATAGGTGTACTATAGGTCGGTACTAACTTCATTTAACTAATAACTAAAATTGAAAACTTTTAACAAACTTGTGAGCTGACACTAATAAAGATATTGGCGCAGCTTCATTGGATGGGTTCCCCCCACCCGTTAACTGATTGAATTTATATTCATATGAGAACTTACCAGTAATATTAAAAAATTAGGATGTTAATTAATATACATTTGTTCAAATGTGAATCTAAATAATAAGTATAAGTATGCCAGTAGTATCAATAGTAGTACGATATCATCTCTTCACATTAATCTACAGAAATGTGAAGCTCTGGCTTTACTATAATGACAATTGAAATATGTTTGAACCGAATGACCTTGGTGGTGGTGGCGGTGGCGGTGGCCTTGGTTACAATGCCGTTATACGCGTGTGTAGTATAGTTGTAGTGTCATTAAATTATATACGATTTACTTCTAATCGTGGTTTTTCTTTCAAAACATATTTAGTAGTGTAAAAATTAAAATGCATAGAACAATTAATTATTTTATTCCAGTTTCATCATGTTTAATAAGTAGCCAGATAAATTCATGAGAAATATTAAAATATATTTCTAACGACTTCCCATTCAAAGTAATTAAAACAATTATAATAGTGTTACGTTTTCAAATTTTAATTACATTTAATTGTCGTTTTTTATAAAACTTATTTTAACTACACATACGTATATTAAATATATAGTTAAAATTTATTTTTTATGATACTATTATTATTAAAAATAAGCTTTAACTATGCATTTTATACCTACATATGTATATACTTTACACACATTAATATTTCAATGAATAACCTTATTGAATTGATCGATATATCTGATTAATTACAAATAATTAATCAGATATTTAAATCACATGTTGTTAATTAATTTTATTAACATTGTAATATATGTATAAAATAGCATGTTAATTGTATTTGTTAGCAAAACATATCCCTTGCTTTTGTTAAACGGATGATAAGATTTTCACGGAAATTACATTTTCGCAAAAACAAACGCCGTGAGCTAAATCCACGTATAATTTTTACATCTCTGCAATTTTATTTTGAAATGTGATTCATTTGTATGTACAACAAAAGTACGGAGTAACTATATACGTACGTATGTATTCTGTTTGTGTACGTGTAGAGGTATGTTAGTTATACTGATGTGTAGAGTGTAATGTTTCGGTCGGAATATATCGCCCGAAGGGCTCTCGTCTACGGTAAATACTAAATACATTTCTTCTTTATTTTCATCTTTGCTTTTTGTTTTATTTACTTAATGAGCTTCTCCAGCCAATAGGTATATATCTATGTATGTATGTACATACATACATACATACGTGTTGTATGTATATGTTGTTTTATATATATTTTATATATATATATATATATATATATATATATATATATATATATATATATATATAATTGGTAAATGCAATAACATTTACTACAATTTTCGATTGAAAAACGTTTGTTATACGTGCAACGTATTTTTGAAACATCAGATATTGTTTCTTTGCTTTGCGTTATTTCAGCTTTTCATTTATTATATTTTAATAAAAATGTCACAATGTACACAATAAAGAAATGTTATAAACATTTATTGAGACTGTTTCGTAAAAGTTCAGTTTGTAAAAACTTTTGTATGTATTTGGAATGATGAAGTCTCGAGAAAACTAAGTAGACACTGCGAAACAATTTCATTAATATTTTTAATCTATAAAAGCAACAAACAGCTCTGCGCGTGAACGTAAAAAAGATCAAATAAAATGTTTAAAACTAGACTGCAATAAAAATAAGTACCCACACGCTCTCTATTCTATACCATACTGCACGGTGCACACTTTTCTTCTAAAAGAGACTAATGTTTTAAACAAACTGCACTCTCTAGTGCACACGGCGAACACAACTAGATTAGGCAAAAAGCAAACCATCACCAAGAGTATTTCGAGTAACTACTGCATTACGCTACACACCTAAAGTACACTTAAAAACTAAATAGCATTTATTTTATGTACATACATACATACATACATACGTATATGCATATGCATATGTACCTCGCTCGCCTTACTAAGTGATCGCAGTCAAAATAACATTTTTAAATTGATATGCACACATATTACTTTAATAATGATTGATTATTGGCGAAATTGAATATGACTATTTATTTAGAATACATACAATTATTATTTATATCCCTACAATTTTTCTGAAAAATATAACTCAGTCCAAGGTTATTCGCGAAGAAAAAAACGCTATATTTTTTCGCGCAGGAACAATTCTGTCTGAAGCAAAGCAGTGTCGTCCAATTTCAACTGTTTTCATTTCAAAAATGTAGGTATGGGAAACATGTTTGTGGCAAAACGGCAATTTTAAAACTGAGTGTATATACCTATATTTTGCAGTGTAGATTTTTTTGCACAATGTAATTCAATTTGAGCGCGCAATTTTCTTTTTATTTGTTAGTTTTTTTGGATAAACATCCGGCTAAAGGTTATTTACAAATGCTGTAGTAATTGTTAAATTGCTGAGAATTTTCTTGTAACTTATCGGTGTGTGTCAATGGCATAACAATTGGAAAAGTCTAGACGAACAAGTAATGTATTTTTTACACACAATTTAATAAGTACTTTATATTTTGAACAATATAAATATAATATAATGGCATGAAATATTAAAATGAGCAAAGTCTGACAATTAATCAAAATATAAACCAAATCTAGAAATAGTTTCATTTAAATATAAACTCCATATCTGCTAATAAAATTTACCAACAACTGGCCATAGTTTAAAACAGAAATTAAATGTGAATATGATAAATTATAATACATATAACGAAATTCATAATCCAGTGTCACGAAATAAAACAAATATTAATGAAGATGAAATAGCCACATACGAATGATATGTATTCGCAGTAGGTATCTACTCGAAGTTTAAAACTAATTTATATAACTTTACTGTCAAACAACAGACAGTGTAGGAACAGACGTACTGATAAACCGAGTAGTAAAAATACAGAAAATAACTCAAAAACATCGGCAATAAATTCAACTGCAGCCACGAACTCTGATGGAACGTTTCACAAAACGAACGCCACGCGAGCAATCACAAAACAATATAAATTCTATTGAACCAAAACAAAAAAATATAATAATAAACACATTTCACCTGACGGGATTTTATTTTCAAAACAAAAACTTGATGAAACAAAATAATAATCGAGTTTTAGACGATTAGAAATAGAAATAAGCCGATTGAATTAAGTTATTTCCATTTGCTGTACAGACACGTGACGTGCTGCATATAGATATATATATATATATATATATATATATATATATATATATATATATATATATATGTATATATATATATATATATATATATATATATATATATATATATATATATATATATATATATATATATACATATATCATCCATTTAGCCATCATGAATTTTAAATTGCAAATCGCATGTTTCAATTCATTCTAAATTCGCAACACCAACACCAAACCGACGTAGCCAGCCTGGATCGTGGCACAAACAAACAATTTAAAACTTGAGATGAGAGATATGCTGGGGTTTAATTAAAACATGTTAAATCTTGTGCGGGTCTGTGCATGCGTCACTCAAAGGATAACGGAGAATATAGTGAATAAAAGTAATACTTGTATCATAATGTGGATTATTAGACAATTATTTAAAAATATATGACAGATAAATGTAGTGCTCCTATATTGGGAATATATTTATTATAGGTAATAATGCGTATATTAAGGTGTGATGTGTTCAAATAAGTATAATTAAATCCTGCCCAAATTTAGAATTGTTTTTTTTTTAATATACATATACTTTTAGACGAAATGAATAACGCCTCTATTATCTCGTTCACAAAACTTATTTGATTTCGATATACATTTAGGAAAATAAATTGATTTTCTTAAAAAAATTGTCATACACCCGGGTATGATATACGTAGTATATGTATATATATATATCGTTTATCCGAATATCTAATATAAAAACTCAAATTATTATGTATTGCTATACCTATACGTATGTATATGTTGAAAAATGCAGCATAATACATCACAGATAGGAAATGGTCGCAGTTGCATCTATGTATGAATGTATCGTAGGTACATACATACATACTCGTATGTATATACATTTTAGATGTTGGCGCTATATTTTATCTGTTGTTTCGTTATTTTTTTGCAACGAAACCGTAGCACATACGTCAAGAATGGTTTCCAGTAAATAAACCATCCAAAAAGCATTCCTGGACAAAGAGATAAACACACAACCAGAAAATGTCATGTTGTGTAGAGCTGCAGCGATTCGCTCTTATATACGATATACAATAACCAAAAAAATACATATGACTGCTATGCGAAAACAGTGTAATTAATACTTGTCTCGAACATCACACGCTACAATATTCAACTATATAAATCTGTATTATTAAACAAATATAATGTAATCTTCATATACCTACATATTTATGTACATATCTCTATCTCAAGTAATTGAGCTACTTAATGATATTTATTGGATAAAAATCAAACATAATTTTCATTGAAATTACATGCATACATAAAATGCATGAATTCTTTGTGGAAACTGCCCAAATAATATAAAACATTTTTTGACTTCAAGTTGGTTTTCATTTAATGGAATATCATTTCTGAACTATGTATAAGTTAGGCGTGCGCGTAACTAATCAAAACAACAGTGTGGCGCATATTGATTTATTTGTATCAAAATTTCGAAATGTGAAATAATTTTTACATTAATTATATATGAAAAATAACTAATTTTGAAACATTTTTAATTAAATTTTATTAACATATATAAATTAATATCATCTTTTTTACACATTTATACATATATGTATGTATACTGAAATTGAAATTTAATGATTATGCAAATATATCCAACTGGTATTACATTTAAAAATAACGGTTTGTCGTAATAAGCGTATTTTGAACTAGAAACTGGTGCGGTTGATGTTAAGCCACTCAGAATGTGCACGATGACTTGGAACGAACGTATGTATACCTCACGCACGCGTATTTCCCGTAACGTGATGATGACGCGCACGTCTCGGGGCCAATTAGAGGACAGTGCCACGACCCGTAATCATTAGATTAGATTAGATTGTCGATGTTGTTTATCGGCGCGCAACAATCAAACGACGCACCAAAGAAAATAGCTACACAACACTAAAGAAAGAGGATATATGTATGTATCGTACATACGTATGTATTTACCCCGTATA
Organism: Nebria ingens riversi; assembly: GCA_018344505.1. Taxonomy (NCBI): domain Eukaryota; kingdom Metazoa; phylum Arthropoda; class Insecta; order Coleoptera; family Carabidae; genus Nebria; species Nebria ingens. The sequence goes on from JADQWA010001076.1 coordinate 247,112, forward strand.
GGTTTGGCCGTGCGAGGTGTTTGATTGAATTTATAAATATGGTTAGCGTTTATCTATAGATAGGGTTTTCCTCAAATGGATTTTCAATTATTTGTTATTTTATTTATTAGGTAGGTAGAATGCATTATGAATGAGTGGTGTGTTTTAAAAAAAAGATTGAATTCATTTTATATACCTAGGTATGGAAAATTATTTCAACCAAATGTGTCTCATTAAAGCACATTCCTAAATTATAAATTGAACATCGTCCGGGTTTAAATGAGTGAGTTACGTTTCACATGTTCTGACAACTGTCCGTTAGATAAATTAAGTTATATTATATACTATATACGTAGTATGTAGGTATAGGACCGCCACAGCGAGCCATCCAGAGCTTATCAAGGGTGTTAGAACGAGAGCAGATGATTAAAATAAAACTCTCGCCGGCATATTTTCCAGACTTCACCACCCTTTCCGCACTTCATGAATATGTTAATTATTCAGGAATTCTATCTTTCAGTTTTTTCTCTTATTAAAAATCCGTTTCGCTTCATATGCGCTATGTCAGCAATCAGCATATGGCTCTGCTATACATACATACAATTTTAAACGGTTACTCGTTTAAAATTCTACAGTTTTACACGGTTTTATTTTATTGAAATGCATTGTCAAAATGTTGAAATTATAACACTAGTTTCTGATATTTTTCATATACGTATGTAGGTACCTAAAACGTATTATCTAAAATAGATTTATAGAAACGCTAGGTGAGAATGACCCAGATATGTATGTATGTATGTATGTATGTATGTATGTATGTACACCTCACGTATTTCTACCACAATAAAAAAAGCAAATTAATAAAAATATACGATCTGCAATATATGTAAGGGGGCGCTACGTAAAGGCCGCGTAACAACACAAAATATATCATAAATTTCGTTTCGGGGTAATGTTCAGGCAGCCTCAAATGGTGCGAAAAAAATCTGTCTATCTAAATCATCACACCACCATCATCAGTATACAGTATCATTGCTAGACACTATAACAAGAACCGCACAGTGAAACGTAATCATGTATCCGCCTCATTTATGGCATCAACAATAACCCATTTCCGACATATACGTTTGCTTTTGTATACAATGGAGCATGATCTATGTAGGTATGTGATGCTCACGTCACAAGTATATATCTACTACATATGTATGTATGTATGTATGTATGTATCCCTTTGTCTGACTACGTTTACCTACATGAAATTCAAAGAAAATCAAACATACCTACATTAATTATTCCAACAGTTGTTTTTAAATCGGTTTACGAAATAATATTGTAATTATGCTAAAATCGATCTCGTTATTTTAATGGCAATACATATTCTGACCTTCCCTGAATTGAATCCAACTATTTTTGGAATGATGGCTGTCTGTCTGTCTGTGTGTGTTTTTTTAAATTTTCTTTCTTTCTTATTTATCAATTGTGTATTAAGATATAGAATCTGTAATGAAATTCGAATGTAAACGTGGCACGTGACGTCACACGATACTGACAAGTGTATTGCCGCGAATGAACATCAAGGGAGTTGACCCGTATAGGATGATGGTGGTTTTGATATGGCAATAGGGATTTTCGACAAGGGGCTGCTGATGGGTGGGTGAGGGTGCTATTGGTATATATATATATATATATATATATATATATATATATAAAGGGTATAAGTGTTTGAGTGAGTAAGGTATAGCGTGAAAAGCGTGACGCGTGGATTCCCACGTTCGCGCGCGGACAAGTTATTGAATCTCCCCGACAGCCATCACGCACACTAAGCAATGCGCGTCCTTAAATCGGTACAGTGGCGTAACCAGTCTTACATTTCACAACAACTGATTGACAGCGGATTTATACTCTTAGTTAGCATTAGGGAATTCATTTATCGATGTGTGTATGTGCATATTTGGGGTCATCTATTTCTAGTAGGTAGACATCAAATACGTTCGATCTATTCTAATAGTTTCCATTTCACTCAACAGTCTCAATCTTCGTCTTTCATACTCAACTCAACATTCACTCATATCAGCCACAGCCATATGTATGTATGTATGTATGTATGTATGTATGTACATACATACATGCAATAATCGATATACGGCGCCTCTGATCCAAATCATCTGCACACAAACATAAACTGAGCTACAAACACGTTGTCAGAGATCATATGGTCGTTAAGCTATTCTTTTCATATTCCCTACCATACATACATACATACATACATACATACAACATCGTCATAACTTCATATCAGACTAGTTCACATGGACACAATAGGATCACGTTTACAACGTGGTTCATCTTTTTCTTTTCAATTTACCCGGACTTTATAGTCTTGTCTGTGTATACTTTTCTTTTTTATCATTTTCTATACGGTTACTTTATGTATTACACCAGAAGAAAACATTTGTTAATAGAATCAGATTAGTGTTTGACTATTTCAAAAATAGTTATACCTATACAACACATACGTACATAAATGGTATAGTTTCCCTCTTGGCGAATATACGTAGCGCTATGTATGTACATACATACGTATATATTTAGTAGTATGATTCGTGATTTGTCGATACGATAACTGAGAATTTTGCATGTAAATTCGTTGCTCCAAGTTTGACGCAAGTATGTTTTGTTGTACAATGGTATAAGTAACTCTGTTGGTTCGCTGGCAAACTGCAAACTAAATTCTACTCCCGGGCTCGAGCTGATGATAGCATCCTAAATATTAGTTAGACTTGAGCACGCTACACTGCTAACTAGTTAGATTAGTGAAAAATTGCCAATTTCCTGTAATATAATACTCTAGATGGCTCAGATTTCAGTCAAAATTCGCATTGAAAATCTATAATGTCGCGGTTTTAGTGGCTATATACATGTATGTAACTATTTATGTGGCTATGTAGAGTAAATTCGATTCGACTTGGAAATGGAAATGGATACGTACCAATGACATTAGAATTGTTGCTATGTCCAACGTGAAAAATAGATGAAATAAACGTTAAGTAGAAAATTGTGTAAGTTCACAGTCCAGGAAATATGATTCCTTAAAAGAATCAATCTCTTTCGTTGCAAGGAAAAAGTTTAGACATCAATTTTTAATATAATTTTTCAAGTTTTTTAAAGAAAAGAATTTTAAAAATCTTATTCTTTTCGAGAGGAAAAAATACTTGAAACTTTTAGTGGCATTTTAAAACTTTAATTTGTTAGTCTATTTTGAAACTTAACGTTGATTTAAATTTTTTTAATTAAACTTGTAACTATCGCCCACGAACTTAAAGTAAATTCACCAAGAACGGTTCTTATCTGGCTGTCTCCTGGAACGCAAATGTGAATTATATGAAAAGTTACGCATAACTTTCAAGTTTTTTTTTTTAATAAGGACCAGAAGCAGTTTCAAACAACGACTCCTCACTTGTTTTCATATCTTTTTGATAGCCTATGTTATAAAGGGAATAACATATAACGTTTGTGAATATATATATATATATATATATATATATATATATATATATATATATATATATATATATATATATATATATATATATGTACAAACTGATTATCCAGATTTAAATTTAATTATGTGCCGTAACAATTCTTTTATAGGTACATACATCTAACAAAGAATAAATTTAAATATAATTCAGCATTTTATGATGGTTTTTATCTGGAAATGTGACATTAAATGATATTCCCTTGGTTTCTTCAAATCATCGTTTTGATAGCTAATGAAATTTTAATACAAATGTTTTTACTGGCATAGTTTTAGCTTGTATGCAAGATTTTAAGTTTTATTGGCAATAAAATAATAATATAACCATTTTATAGCCCTGCTTTACGACTGATATTAACAGGCTACATATATAGATTGTGCAGATAAACTTTTTTTTTAATATATAATTTAATATATAAATGTATTCTAGACTTGTGTGATAGTTATATACTTAAATTATTATTAAAAAATACCGGTGGTGATACATACTACATCTTTCAACCATGAACCCATCCCATTTCTTGTCGTTTACTCTACCAGCTAAACCACAGTACCATATCCTAGTTAATAACCTTTAATCATAGTTGCAATCTATCAAATGGAAATCATATTTAGTGAAAATTAAAATACAAACATGTTGTTTATGTGAAACATAAAAGTTTGAACGTAATGTAGATAAGTTTGTTTTATATTGGTAGCGAACAATATAACACATAATTAACGTAACATACATTGTTTAGTAATGCAATCATACTTGGTTTTATACGCATCTTAAAAGTCTGGACTGTTTAGAAGTTTTATTCCCACTACTAAACCAAACCAACAGCAAAACTGAAGTAATGGCTGCATCTCCGAGCCCATCAAATGCGAGTTATTTCTTCGTACTGTTGTGTGCGTGTTTACTTACGAAAAGGAATAAAAATCAAAACCGATATAAAATTCGTACGCTTTTTGAATCCAATCTGATTGGTTGCCATTTTATGCGGAATTGTATTGTTTTTATCGTAAAAAGTACAGCGCGATCTTAAAACTGATAACACACAAAATGTCTAGATAAAGTAAACAATTTTATGTTATGATGTACATTTTACAGAACATAAAATGGCTTTTGTTTATTTTCAGAAGATGGTTCGCACTTTTTATTTCCTGTTACAAATCATTTAGGTACTAGAAGTACTAGAAGAAATCAATTTATAAAAATAACTCTTTCTACAAGATAAATCTAACTTAAAAATAGCTACGAAACTTCTAGAGTTGCGTTCCACATGCAAGGTAAAAATATAACACGAAGGATATACATATGTATTCGAAAATGGTGTTTATGTGGATTTAACCGCAAGAAAACAGCCACTCTGACAAAGCCTAAGTATACGTATGTGATACGAAGGATTGCTCTCAGTTTAGTTGATACTAACAATGTGTAACCTTCTGTTCTGTTGCACCCTTGTGTTTTACTAAATCTGATACATTTTGTACATGTTTGTTTAGCCGTTGTTTTGTTGAAAAAGCCACGCTGGAATACACTTACCCTCAAATATCACGCGTTCATCACTTCACAACTTTGTTCTTTTTTTCATTTTAAGTTAACATTTAAACAAAAATAATTATTTATTGTATAATGCATAGATATGTGTATGTACATATGTATTTTTCTCAAAATTGTGTTGTAATATTTTGTTTGATTACCTAGTAACATTTTTTTTTGATTAGAATTTGTAAAAGAAAAGTAGAAAACAGTCATTATAATTCATAGTTAATAATCACATAAGATCCTGGTAGTCATTGCATACTCACCTTCGTAGAAACACCGTTAGTACTTTAGAAAAGTAATTCGCACGGTAGCAGCAGTACAGATGATTTTAGAACGAGTCGAGGGGGCTTTACATGTATAAAATATACCATACAGTGTCATGCAAGTTAGGCGGTAGCACCGGAAGCGGTCGGTACGGCACATATCTAACCTGCTGCAAAGAACCAGGTTAATTGGTGTTATGAATCTTAACCAAGGTGTTTGCACACGTGGCTACACCTTCAAGTTTCGCTTAGAATTAGTATGGTGTTATTTCTACACAAAGTGTATAAAATGAATGAATGAATGAATGTAGAACATATCTAGAAATTGTATGTTAGTGGGACAATTAAAAAGAAACAAGATATGTAGGTAGGCATATAAGTTCGTTAAAAAGCGCCACAGTTGAAAACAAGTACTTGTTCATAAGTACCTACTTATCCCTCTAACTAATGCAAGTTTCCAAACTTTATGTGAGTGCGTTGTTAAACAAGTTTTAGTTTCTAAATAAACTTTGTATGTATATGTTCGGTTGAGAGATTACACTACACATCCCAGCAGTTTTGGGCCAATGCATTATCATCTTCTATGGGCATTTCGTATTACTTTACACTTGCCACATCGGAATAATTGTATTGCATCTATTACTTACGGCCTACAATTATTGGCTTTTGGTTACCGGAATCATTTCCGAAAACAATGGAATGAAGGATTTATATGAAATGTTCTTCCTCGCAAAATATGTAGTATCCAGCTAGGTAAAAGTGAGTCTTTCGTTGGCAATCTGACGTTTAGTAAAAAAAACATATAATCGCTGATGGATATTTCCAGATAATTCATCGAATGTGTTTTCTTGATTTGCCCCCCCCCCCCCCAACCTAAACTTTGCCATGGCTTAAGGGGCAAATCCCTTCGTAGGGTATGCTTTCTATGTATTTTGTTGCAACTGTCAGATTGCCAACGAAAAGACTCACTTTAACCTCCAGCTATAATAGCTTATTTTTCAAATGTATTTTTAAAAGTCTAGTCTCCAGATCTAGTTTTAATGGAAAATAAATGAAATGAAATATCCTTTGAAACCACTAGGTACTCTATACTGGACTAGACAGAGGAAGTCTAGTAAGGATTTTACGGATAAACAAAAAGAATCAGGGGGTAAAGAGTGCTTTAGACATGTCCGACATCAAACTGCATCGTTTGTCTTCTTCGGGAAGTCAACTACATACATACTAGTATATGTTATTCACACACAAACATGCGAATGGTGACATCACACCATTTGCACGAACTTTGTTCTACGCACCGCATCGGTTGACTGATCCAAGATTAAATACTTTATTCAAGAAGAATTTCACTGTACTGGACAGATGTATTGGGAACGTTTAACTAAGTCGGATTTTAAATCAAGATGAATTTGAGTAGAGGATTATTAGTTTTGTATTTATTTTGCTGTAAAGAAAGTGTTTTGTTTTTGTGTACGGCTAATGGATTCATGTTATATTTGATGGGTATTGAGAAGTTAAAATGTTACATGTAGGATTAATGATTGTTCTAATGGACTTTTAGAGATAAGTACAGAGTTTATAAATCTGTGGTAAATAAAACAAACGGCCCAAATCGCACATTGTATAAATAAATAAATAAATAAATATAGGTACATACGTAGATACATACATACATACATACATACATACATATATTGACTGACTTCGAGCTCGAGTTAACATAGACATTTAAGTTTATTAGCGGTTAAAGAGATTCACAACATAAAGATAATCAACGCGATTTTGCAACTGGTGTCGCATAGTTTAACAAAATAACGATATCTGCATTGCAGCTACAATCACTAAAATTGTTAGCTGCACATTTAGAGACAGTCATCATTGTAGAATTACAATGAATATCTAGGAATAACTGCTTATATAATAATCAAATTAATTTACTCATTTAAATAGGCATACATTGTTCTTGATGATATGAATAAGCAAGTACGAGTACATACCTATGTGATAATCGTACCTACTTTTCAGTTCCATATTCAATCAGTTTAGTCCTATATGTACCTATATGTTTTCCATTCTTTTCACAACAATTCCAACATAACTCGGTCAACTCATCAGGGAAAAGACGCTTACATTTTGCGTCCCAAAGAGACCCAAAAGTATCTACATATCTTTTCAAACGCAGGATTGCGTACAGTCTCGGCTTTAGGAGTGTTAAATTTATGTTTCTGGCCCGTTATGTTGCCTTTTTGTCTAGAGCTTTCTTTGTTTGTTTTTTTGCTTGCGTGTAGGTTTATTGTTTTCTTATACTAGAAAACAAAGGAAAAACCTGAGATACAAAAAATGTTCTCTGGAACAAAGTCTATAACAGTCTTATATTAAACATACATATCATTTTCACATAGGCATACCTATCTATAAACATTGATTAAATGGATCGCGTAAAAAGTTTAGACTATACCTCAGCTAAAAATGGTGTTCACGATTTGATTTAAAAATATAGCAAGCATCAGCTTATATTTCATATATTTATGTATCTACCTATCTTTAAAAGATACACTCAATCGTTATGTTATTCTATATTCTTTACAAAATCTTTTCAATAAAAAAAAAAATATATATATATATATAAATTCGATAGCAGCGCTACAGTAAATCTTACTAATTCCAATATAATCCTTCCGATACATTCTCCGAGAATAATACAGATTTCTACCGTCAAACCCCAATAGATAATCTCTTCTTCCGTGTCCTAAGTCGCGTTGAAGAAGCTCGGAGGATGAGGAATCCGAAAAACAGAAAGAAACAGGCATAAATGCGAAAGAGAGATTGTGAGTCCACACAACAATCTTTTTTATGTTGCTCTGGAGGTGCACCAGTGTGTTTTATACTTCAGGGAAACCAACAACGTCAGAATGAATGGAATAAACACGAACACCGTCTTTGCGATTTACTTTTTGTTTATATTCATTCGCGTACATTATAAAGAATACACACACACAATAAGTCGCTAAAAGAAATAAACTGAAGCGTAGGTAATAAAATGTTGGATTACAGAAATGATTTGAATGTAGTTTATCGATCTAGTAATTTCGAAATACACGTTCCGAGATCGCGTGCTAAGGGATAATAAGGTCTCGGACTCAAATAAACCAAATCGTAGTGTAGTGCCCTTGTCGTAACATACTATAGGTACATACATACATACATATATAATGATCAAGCGTACAAATTTGATTTCGTTTAGTAGGTAGTGTGTTTGTAGCACTGGACAGGACAGAGTTCAGGGACAACAGGGGCTTGGTATTTTCGGACAGATTGTAATCGTGCGAAAGTTGAAACACCCAGTATTATAAACGCGTAAAAATATAATACAGAAACAAATTATAAAGGAAATGAACACGTCGAGCACTGGCTCAAAAGAAATCATAAACAAATAGGTACTGAATTAACAAACAACATTAGGGTAAATTATAACTATACGCAGGTATTACCAGCAAAAGCTCATCAATAATGACATGTTTTTATTTGTATCGTTTCAACTCTTCTCACTGTTCAAACCCTTTGGTGTACCCAGTATTTATTCAAAATCGAATTCGTGTGATCTTTCGTTTACCGTTCATATAAAAAAATATAGTCGAGTTGACTTGAAAGAAAAGTGCATTACCGATGCGAAAATTCTTATTAGAATTCAGTTGGCACAAATATAAAACTGTAGCAGGTATAAATAAAGTTTCAGTCAGCCCATTAGAAATTCCCTCAAAGTTCAGACAGACCGACCGACAAGAGAGTCAAAACTTTTTTTTATATACATATATGTACGTATGAACGTGTGTATGTACATACATACATATATAATATATATATATATATATATATATATATATATATATATATATATAATATATATATATATTTCAATTCACGTAAACATCATAAGATTTCTATTTTCCGATAAAACTTTTTATTTCTGGACGAGTGGACAGCATCTTTTTTCCCCTTGTGAGAGAATAGCATTTATGATATTATCATGAACCAGAAGTGAAATGTTTAAACATATTTCAGTGAAATAATTTTGTTTTTGCTCCAGCCACTAGATGAATATAAAACGACGTTCCTATGAGTAAACCGTACATAGAATAGATGTTTATTTAAAGCTATTATTCATATGAATAGAAAGCCATGGTGTCACACGCTTTACAGTTGAGTAAATTAACAGCAATTTAGGAACAATTTTCTTTATGTATCATTAAAATAACATCACCAAAAGACAATGACATTGCTTTTTATCTTTTAGAGTGTACTAATATAATAAAGTGTGCAGTGTAGCTGACCAACACGCATAATAATATTATTAATTTTTTATATTCCGGAAAGCCCGGAACTCGACAGGAAATACACTACATAACAACAATGCTATGTAGGTATATTACCATGATGTTATATCTGTAACCTTGTGGAAAATACACAGTGGTGTCACATGTGGGGCAGAGACACAAATAATGAACACTACACATTTTGTATATTTTTATTCTGAGTTATTTTCGCTACAAAAGCATTTAATAGTGTTTTTAGCTAAATGACATCTGCAGTTAAACATTTTTCACACTCGACAAATGGAGACCGTAAAAAATAAAAGAAAACTATAACGATTCTATATGGCACGTCGATAATACGTATAATTTTATTTTTCACCTATAGATATGAATTTAATATGTATGTGTATGTACATACATACATGCATACCTTGGCTTTTCAAACCAATCTCTTTCTACGAAACAATTTTAAAAAAATATATATATGTGTGTGTGTGTGTGTGTGTGTCTGGCTGTGTGTGCTGAAATAGTAGTTGATTTTTTTTTTTTAGTGTCTTTCAGTTTGATGAAAGCTTTCATGTGTCACCTAGAGTGACAGTGTCGTAAAAATGACAAGTTCTCAAAACAGGAGAAAAAGTCGTTCGTTTTTGCTCGAGAGCTCTGAAGTCACTTACAGTTAATCCTTACAAATGACACTGATTATTTGTAATTTATTTGAAATCTCCAGAGCGTGCATTACTGCTGAGAACCACGAAGAGATGTAAGAAAAATTGTGCAGATCTTGATGTATTTTTGCTACCGTAAAATAATATAAGATTCGTTTGAAAATCCAATAAAATTTAAAAGCTATCATTATCGATTCAATTATATACTTTGAAATTGTTGTTTGTCTATTAAATATTTAAAACAAACAAAGGAATTTCCCCAAATTTTCGTTGAATACACTGTAGGTAAATATTGAATGTCTGCAAATATTTGAAATCGTATTTATTTTATTTACCTTATCCACACACCTTATCGTAAATTAAACATTTTTTCTCCACCGTATTCCACAAAAACTATTAAATATTTATAGATTATTATCCAGATAATTGAAAAATAATTAACTGCAAATTTAATAGATTTGTTTATTCGTTAAATTAATATAAGTAGGTACTACATACCTATATAGTATCAAATAATACATTCAAATAAAAATGTAATACCGGTTATGAAGATATTTATATGAGAAAATATTTGACATCTTACTTGAGGATATTTCTTTTGCTATAAAAAAAATTATATAAAAGTAATGTAGGGATGATGTCCTGTCAGTTGCAGGTACAGTAAGTGTGATCTTGTGCTATTTGCAGCAGACATCGCAAGGTTAAACCAAATAGATTTAAATTACGTCAAATAAATATTATTAAATTTAATAAAGATATATTTTTAACCTCGTATATAAATACAACAAATATAATTTTGAAATACAAAAAAGTTCATAGGTACTACTCCATTGTAAATAAATCATTTTTTCTTTGAAGTTTATATTTAAGGAATATATATATATATGTATGTATATAGATATAAATGTCAGTGCTGCATTGGACATGGTTATAGGTGGATGATTTGAAAATATTTTTCGGTAACGGTAGTAAAATGAAGGCTGCAATCGGGACGCGTAAACCGTTGAAAGATGATCTCGTAAAACTGGAAATACTCACGTAGGTATCACATCGGCTCGATGTCGCGTTCCATATATTTTTCTTCCTTTTTTAGTTTATTGTCATATACGTATATAAATATAAATATATATATATATATATATATATATATATCAATTGTAATTATTTTTAATTAATACCATTATTATGTGTGTGTGTGCATTTTATCCATAGGTATATGGAATTAATTAAAAATGATTATAATTGCAATAAATGACAAAATATAATTCATATAACTAATGGACCAAATGCATAATAGAAGTTTGTGTATTTTTTTAAAAACTAAAATAAATTATGAAAATAAATATTCATATAGGTATGTAGGTACCTAGGTATAGAAAACGTTAAATTTCTATTTGTACAATTAAAACATTCAACATATTATGGAATACATTTGTTAAACAACTGTAGATAAATATTAATTTAATTTTGTTTTATGATATATTTATTATTTAAACTAATAAAACGTTAATTACAGAATTATATAAATGTACATGTCAAATAATATATGTAATTGCATGTCCATAGGTAACAGACGTATTCGGTAAATTTCATGAAAAACATTCATATTGTACATTTGCCATAACAGTACCTACCTACCTATTTACTTAAATAAAATCATATTAACACTAATCTCATTTAATAAGAATAAAATGAAAAAAGGCGCAAGTTTATTTCCATAAAAACGAACTTGTGCGAAACGAGCGGAACAAAATATATTCAGTTCAATTTCCTTAGCGAAAGATTAGGTAGGTAGGTATGTACATACATACATATGTACATATATGAGAATTGGTTACTTTTTTTTATACTGGTATTACCTAATAGTTTTGATTTTTAATTGTAATTGTTACCAAAAGATCGAAAGTTGACTTTCGATTTAGAAATATTTCTTACTTTCACATTTTTCGAAATAAAAACGCATTAGCTAGGTACCTACCTAATATAAATCTAGCACAGTGTGGTCGGTGTATAACGGTGAACAACTGTTCACACTTACCGAAAAATAATTAGTGAAAATATTGGCCAGCTATAGGTATGTAGTATGTTTTGCAGTTATCCCAGCAATTGCAAGTAGAATGTCACTCACAAAACTAACGTAAGAAGCACCACCAACCAACACACCGACGTAACAGAGTGCTAGTTTATTCTCTGATTATCATCAAGAAATGCCGCGAGAGGGAAATACACCAGCTACCTGTGTTACGCTGCGGTTGTTCACCTGTCGGCGGCGGTGGCGACGGCGACGGCGGCGGCTGCACCAGAACAATGTCAGTTTAGCTTCGCGTCCGACGAAGTACGCGCGCGCTAGCTAACTGACATCGCAACCACGAGCTTTCGCTAGGCTCTAGCTTTAAACCCCCACCATCGACGTCGCCACCACCACCGCCGTCGACGTCGACGTCGAAAGCTTACCGGCCCCCACCAATGTCTGTGTGCTTTTGCCACAGAGTGGTGGGGAGCGATGCGAGCAGTTTGTAATCGCGCATCCGCGTTAGGACAAAACGATCCCTTTTTATATGAAACCAAACAAAGGACTCTATATACGCGGCGCATTCCACAGCTTGCCTGCTCTCAAAATTGATTTCGGGACCGAATAATAAATCTAATGTAAAACTGAAGTGCCATAGAGTAAAGTGGGGTGACCGGGGAACAGGATGCACGAATGGAAAATATTAAGATTTCTAGGGAATACCATGCAACGTCCTGTCTTGTTTTTTATTACCTAATCGACATCCAAAGTACATTTGCATTAAGTTTTAATGCAAATATTCAGCTTTTTATGTATGTACATACATACATATATGCGTCAAGCTTCTTAAAGTTGGCTTCTCGCTCTAATCTTTAGTAGGTACTTTAATATATTACAACATATTCTAGTAGTATTCTATTTTGCGTATATATATATATATATATATATATTATATATATATATATATATATATATATATATATATATATATATATATATATATATATATTATATACATATATTATAGTGCGTTACGCTTTTACCTAAACGGTGTTAACATGTTATTCCCTAGTATTTTACATATAATTCAGATGTCAGGATGACCAGAGGGAATGCCCGTTTCTGTTGAATTATTTTCCTGCATCTCGTCCGATTCCTGCCGTAAGTTAAACGCAATATCACGGTGACAACAGCTCCGAAAAGTCCGGGAAAGTTATCTAGAGTTTTCGAACCGATGAAATATTAAAATTACTCTTTTATGTTCTTATTGCTCGTCTTCGCCATAGCTCACCGCATGGACATTGTTTAATACTGCCAAAACACCTGTCAATATTTACCTACATTATTTATTATTCTCGCATTTACGTACATATAAAGTATAAAAACATAAAAATAATACAACTTTTAACATGGAAGTATTATTGCATTAGGTATCTGCCTACTCAAAGGGTATATATCATATGATCTCTGTTACGACCGGAATCCTGGTACAGACGCAGACGTATGTAATACATATAATGGAATGAAATACATCAAAGTATTTTCCATATAATACTCTTGAATATAATACAAATATGGTTGAAGTATCAAACAGAAAAAAATATATGTAAACGGTAAAAACCTTTCTAAAAACTACGTAGGTACCCTAGGGTCTATCAGACTTGTCGGGTCAGCCTCTGCCTAATATATGTTTGTACAACATGCGTGACAGCGAGTGGGTCACAGTGATCCACAGTGGACCCATGGTTAGACGTATCAAACGCTGCTCTGTATGGATTTTTTTTGGTATCTACCCACTAGTAATCCTCTGATAGATGTTATGAGTTATGCTCGGTCCAGTGCCTACAGCAATTCTAATAAACAAGATTTGTTCTCAACTTATGTAGGT
>JADQWA010001077.1:0-19025 GCA_018344505.1 Nebria ingens riversi
TTTTCTGGAAGTGCAGCCGTTTCGGAGATATTGCAGTTTCCGCAAAAAATGACAGTAAACATGTACTTCCGGTTTGAATATTCTTTTCTAATAAAGTAGGTTTTGCCAAGCATATGCATACTTTTCCTTCAACAGTTTTGACTATAAAGCGCTCACACACAGGCGTTATTCCAAAAATAATCAGATTCGATTTAAGGAAGGTCAAAAAGTACTTATTACTTCGTATAAGAAAGTAACAAAAAGTAGACACCCAGTATAAGCATTTACCGAAAACGTTGTTTATCACCGATTATGTTAATTATGCTAGGAAAGACAATGACAAAATGGAAAAAATCAAAGCACTTCGAGAATCAGCAAAGCGTGTCAATTTGGCATCAGATTCGCTACCGTCAATTTGTTTCTATACGTTACTAAATTCAAATCATACGGTCACATGCGCCGAAGTCACGGAAGACTCCAGTATGCTAGCGGTCGGATTCAGTGAATCTATGATCAAAATTTGGAGTCTAATGCCGCAGAAATTGCGCTCAATGAAATCTGCGGACGAGCTGCAAGATATCGACAGGGAAGCGGGTAAATAGAATTTTCAAAAGCAATCATATGTATTAACTATATTCATATTAAGATGATGTACTGGTACGAATGATGGACGATAGATCAGGAGAGACTTGTAAAACATTATATGGCCATAGCGGTCCAGTTTATCACATGTCCTTTGCGCCGGATAGAACGTTACTTTTAACATGCTCTGAAGACTCGACAGGTAACACGTCCGCGTAAAACGTACGCAATCGTAATATAACAGCATTTTTATTGCAGTACGATTATGGAGTTTGCAAGTGTGGACATGTCTCGTAGTGTACAAAGGCCACATGTTCCCGGTTTGGGACGTAAAATTCAGTCCTTTAGGGTACTATTTTGCGACTGCGTCCCACGATAAAACCGCACGATTATGGGCGACAGACCAATACCAACCATTGCGTATATTTGCAGGACATTTTACTGATGTAGATGTAAGAAAACAAACGCATTAATTAATTACATAATTTAATTAAACCATATTATTTATATAGTGTGTTCAATTTCACCCAAATTCCAATTACGTAGCAACTGGATCTAGTGATCGAACTGTCTGTTTGTGGGATGTGGTTAGCGGAAATCATGTTCGAGTCATGACTGGTCATAAGGTAACTAATAACTATATATATATATATATATATATATATATATATATATATATATATATATATATATATATATATATAGAAATATATATATATATATATATATATATATATATATATATATATATATATATATATATATATTGAAAAACAAATACATAAATTTCCCTAAAATGTCCAGAGTCCAATTTATGAGCTGGCATTCAGCAACGATGGACGGTTCTTGGCGTCGGCGGGAGCTGATACGCGTATCCTAGTTTGGGATTTGGCGCACGGTCACCTGGTGGCAGAACTGTGCAGCCATACACAGTCAATACACGCGCTGACGTTTAGCAGATGCGGCAATCTGTTGGCATCGGCGGCTTTGGATTGCACGTTGAAGTTGTGGGACTTTAGTAAACTGGTGGAAGAGACTAACAACGAGGACGTCAACGTTTCTCATAACCCTGACGTCCGCACTGGAGATGGCTACATGTTGCGGTCGTTCGCAACGAAGAATTCACCGATTTTGAATTTACATTTTACCCGCCGGAATTTATTGATGGCCATCGGAATGTATGATTTTGCGTTATAAATAAATAAATATCATTAAGCATTTCTTTTTATTTATAAGTCTCTCATCAAAATGGGAATGGCACAAATTTTGTTTATATTCA
This sequence comes from Nebria ingens riversi, assembly GCA_018344505.1. NCBI lineage: Eukaryota > Metazoa > Arthropoda > Insecta > Coleoptera > Carabidae > Nebria > Nebria ingens. Next base: position 1,841 of record JADQWA010001077.1, read on the forward strand.
CTACATATTTGGCAAAATAAAAATTTAGTAAATTGGTTGTTGCACAGTATATCACAATATATCAAACTCACGCCGTAAATCAAAAATAAGAAGCTCTAAATCTCGTTTTCGTCACAAGTTTTATTGGAATAAATACGGAGGAAAAATACGTATACAGTTTCAGAATAAAATACAGACATTCTCCGCCAGTCAATCTTTGTTGTCATAAAAACGTCAGTTGATTTGTTCCCTATAGAGTCGACAGGCCCTGGCAACGTGTGTTCAACTATCATATCATATATTTTAACGAACTCATAAGCGTTCAACGAAATTTCTACTGTATTTCCAGTATATTGTGCAATTGTTTCTGTTAAAACGTCAGTTCTCAGTGGGTTCCGTATATTTGTGCAATGATACTTCGTGTGTTAATTGCTTTAGTTGGCAATCTGCCGTTTAGTAAAAACATCGGCCATGTGTTGGCCCTAAACTTTCTTTTACGTAGTCAGTATATTTAGATTTGATAGTATGTATATAAATAAAAATATAAAATTTCAAGATGTTTTCATTCATTGTCCAATAAAATTGTAAAGTTAGTTTATTGTCAGATTTCCAAAGAAAGCATATGTATTTTAGATTTTATAGTAGTATAAAGAAAATATCATTATTCATTACATATTATTAAACTCGGCCATGTAGTGGCCCTAAACTTTCTTTTACGTAAACAGTATATTTTGATTTGATAGTATATAAATTAAAATATAAAATGTTTAAATTTAAAAGAAAATATGGTAAAAGTGAGTCTTAGGAGGGCCACTGACGTATGTCAAAAAAAAGCATAACCGCTGAAGGATAGTTCCAGATAGTTCATCGAAAGGGTTTTCTTGATCTGCAATACTTACTTATTACTTCGTAAAAGATAGCAATTTATTACAGTAAACATGCACTTACGGTTTGAATATTGTTTTCAAAATATGTATTCTTCCGAGTCATATACAAATTAAAGTTTCATGATTATAGGATTGGTAGTTTTGGCTGTAGAGCGCTCACACACACATAGACGGAATTCCAAGAATAGTCAGACTTGACTCAAGGATGGTTAAAAGGTGCATTTCCGTTAAAATCTCGAGTTCGAAAATGTTCATGATTACAATACTTCTTTATATACATTCGTATAAGAAAGTGTTATTAATAAATTGGTAATTTAGTTTATATGTCAACTATCAAAGTAAAGGACAAAGAATCAAAGTATACTTAGAGCAGCCGTTTTGTTAACGATAGTTTCGTTTGCCAATAAATAAATAACATATCTTACGTCTTTTCCCATAACCCATAGATCATTTGGAATTTGAGGTTGATGATAAGCGCATGTTTGCATTTAGAAATGTATTTATTTTTGTAAATAGAAATATGATTCAAATCAATCGGATATTTATTATAATAATCTAAATGTATCGTTTACTATGTGAACCAATCCAAAGTTTAAAAGCTTATAAAATAATTAAAAACTTTCGCACAAAAATCTTCTATATGATAGAAAATTGGCTAAATGAATATTTATAATTTTAGATTGGCTACACTTATATATCAAGATTGCAACAAAAAAGAACTATTGGTTTACATATTATGTTCATGCTAGACCACAACATATTTGTTCCGGAAATTGTAGGAAACCAGCAAATGTGTAAAAGTTTCGGTAGAGAAAATACGAATTTCCAACATATAGATTATTTGAAAATATACTAACAGATTTTTGGTGCTTTTCTGTATAACACTTGCTACGATTCTGAGCTAGTCTGTAGATCTGCAAGTGCTGAAAATAATTTTATAACAAATTTAAAATTGGTGAAATCAATATAATAAAAATCGAATCTTAATTCTTGTTTTTTTGTAATAAAATATCTTTTAAAAATAATTTATTAAAGAAATCCTAATCTTTCAAAATGGTACAGATTTATAGACTTGCTCAGAATCGCACCATCTATTCGCTCGATAGGATCTATAACTTTAAATAGAATATACAATTGTGTCTAATAGTGTTATAGAATATCTATGATACAGAAAAGCACCATTTGTTTCTCTAAGAAATAAAGCTGCAAAGTCAGATGAAAATGTATTTTGTACCGAAAAATGTGTACAAATAACGCTTTTACACAATTACTTGCAACATGATTAATAAATTTGAAAACTATCTCTATTAATATATATATGCATGTAATGATGCAATTATAAAATGTTATAGAAAAAAACACATTTTAAAAATTTGTACAAATTTCAAATCAAAATAATGTTCAATCAAATATTAGATAGAAAATAATTAGTTTATGCACTTTAAGCGAAGCTTACATTTGTAATTGAATCCTTAAATGTCTTTGTTATAGTACTTAAAATAAGAGTTATTTCAGTAAAAAAATAAGCTTCGCTTAACGTTAAATTTCGTCAACGCATTCAACATTATTTTGATGAAAAAACGAAAATTGAAAATGTTACCTGCAGACTAAACCCGAACGTTATTTATTCGGGAATAGTTCCACTAATTTCCATTTTTGTTACCTCCGCATCGACATCATCAATTATCTCAACGGCATTAATTGCTACAGGCGTGTTATCAACAATTTGATCAATTGTTGACACAATTACAGGTTCTATTTCAGATTTTTTCGAATCAACCACTGAAGCGTCTTCATCATCTAGTGCTGCAGGAGTTACAACAACAACCTATTAAAAACAAACTTGTAATTGTACGTAAATCATGCGTATGTATGTATACAGACTTGAACATGTTCGTCATTTCTTCTGACTAGGCCCAAAACATCCAACATACTATGTGTATTATTATCGACGGCCAATTTGGCTTGTTCCGGTGTTGGATACGCTGTTTTGCGTTCACACTGCGCGAGATGTTTCGCAATTTGGTTGCCACAATCGTTCGAGTAGCCACAGATGCAATGTAACGCAGCGACGAGGGGAAACCGAGGTACAATGGGGACATTCGCATTTTGACATTTCGGTTTGTGTAACTGCATGGAATGGATGCAATCGGTGACGTAACGACAGCCACTACATGCCATCCGTTGTCTGAAACAAAACAAATAAACACATTTACTGTCACAGCTTCATTTATAATATATGTATGTATCAAACGTACGGATAGTGATGAGCGCTAAGGATCTCTCGCCTACATTCTTTGCAATTAGTATTTTGGGGTATAATTAGTGTAATTTTGTGCGATATTGCCTCTTCGGGTGGCGGAAGTGGTGACGTGTGTGTTTGGGCAACGGTGTTGAGATACATTTTCGATCGAGGTACCATCACGTAACTGGCAGGCAATGACCAAGGTTTTACGCCCTTTTTACCTAGCATCGACGTATGGGCTTTAGCTTGATGATCTTTCAATGTTTCTGAAAACGAATATGAAAAACAAAAATTAGGTCAATGTACGAAAATAATACACACATCTGCAGTTTCTTGCACTGGGCATTCTTATACGTAGCAGGTATATTGTGTTTACATAGAAAGAATATTAGAATATAAAATTTTATAAATTCAAGAGAATTTAATTATTCATTACGCTATATTAAGAGATTATTAAGGCCGGACGTTTTTTACTTTCTTTATGAAGTAATAAGTATAAGTCCGGCTATTTTTGGAATGATGTCTCTTTCTCTCTCTCTCGTGTGTGTGTGTGTGAACACTCTACAGCCAAAACTGTTGAAGGTAAATTATGAAACTTTAAACTTAAGATTTGTATATACCTGGCAAGAAAATCTCTTATTTTTGAAAAAAAAAATCAAACCGGAAGTGCATGTTTACTCTAGTCGCTTTTTTTTTGTGGATTCTGCAATATTTTCGAAATGACTGCACTTACAGAAAATACAACAGTATTTAAAATGAAAGATATTAATATTAAGTTGTGCGGAAATATTAATACTTTTTATTTTGAATACTGTTGTATTTTATGTAAGGGCAGCCGTTTCGTAAATATTGCAGAAATCGCAAAAATGACTTGAGTAACCATGCATTTTCGGTTTGAATATTATTTTTTAAAATAGGAGGAATTCTCAAATAGTTAGAATCGACTCAGGGAAAGTTAAAAGTTATATTTCCGTTAAAATCTCCCTTTAGAACATTTTCATGATTGCTAAACTTACTTACTTACTTACACACACACACACACACACACAGAGAAAAAATAATCCTAAAATAATCAGACTCGAACCAGGCTAGGCCAACAGGTGTATTTCCGTTAAAATCTCGAGTGCAAAAATGTTTATGATTACTAAACTTACGCATACCTCGTATAAGAAAGTAAAATGGTATTGTTACCTTTTTGAATGAACCAAAGAGCACACTTATCGCACTTTCTTGCCATAGTTTTCCGTTGATGTTTCTGAAGATGAGCCAAGAAGAACGTAACATTTGTTGACATGATTCGACCACTAGACCAGACAGCTGTGGACTAAAATTAATCATGGTTCAGAGTAGTTCGTGTGTATATGATAGCGTAGAATGTTACCTTCAGACAAAATGGACACTGCACTGTTGCGGCGCCATTATGCTTGGTGTAAAAATGATCGATGGCCTGCCGATGCGAAGAACTTCTGTAGCCACATGTGCCACATTGGTAGGGCAATTCTTGCGGTACATGCTCTTTGCTAAGATGTTTACCCAGTGTGTAGATTGAGCTAAACTTTTGCTAATCATCAAAAGAGATTTTAATATAAAGGTAATGATTATTTGATTTTCGCCGAGCTCTCACCTCGCATAAAATACACGCCGGATGAACTTTCCCGAAGAGTTTCGTTTCCGTGGGATGCAGATCGCCAATGTGTTTATTTAACTCTTCGATTGTTGGTAGACTGGTCAAGCAGTACCGGCATTGCAGCACAGCTGTTTTCGGCGGTAGGTTGTGCGCATGCGCCAGTAAGTGATCGAGCAAGTCGATGTTATTCGTGTACGGCACTTTACACACGCAACAGCGCACGTTTAATGTGACTTTTTGCGAAAGGTTTGTGTGCTCGCCATCCATTGTGCCGTAATAGTAACTCTCCAGGGGCACCATAGTGTCGTTGTTTTGAACCGGTGGCGGAAGTGGCGGAGCTGCTTGCGGAAGCTCGGGAGGTTCAGCGATTTGGATTCGTTTTGGTTTTTCAAGGTCGATTATTGGCGGAGCTATGCGTTTACGCGTGTAACGCTTTGGCCCTAAAGATGAAAGTTAATACATATGCACATATGTACATACATATAAGTTGTTTATTAAATATAAGAAACAACTTACCGGTTGTTTGTACAGCGTATGAAATGGCGTGATTTTTGAACGGATTCGCAGCGACTTTATTCAAACGTTGAATCAACGTATCGCCAATATTCATTCGTGTTTGTTCAGCTAAATGTTTGACCATATTATCAAACGCTTGTGCAGCGGTTTGACCGTACCATTCTCTCCAGACCTAACAAACGCAAAAACGTATTAACATTTCAATCAAATTCAACTTGTTATGTTACCAGTTCATCTAAAAATTGCTGAATAATCTGGCGGCTGAGTAACGATAGCGTATTTTGGAACATTCGAGGTACGATTTTCCGCAAATACTCCATAACGCCTTGATTGGCTGGAACTCCAGTCGAAGTGCTCTGGATAATTTTCGAAAAGCCCATTAGATGTAAAGTGCCTTTGTCTACTGTTAAATCAGTAGCGATTTTACTTTCCGGATCTACCCAGCCTCGAAGAGGTTCCAAAATCTTTGAAAATCTAACATAAATAAACCTTTGTAGTCTGATTTTTTAATTACACACACTATAGAACTTACCTGCGTTTATAGTTTCGTTCACCATCTGCAAGAGGCTCAACCGCACGTAACCGTAACAGTCGTAACTCCGGATCTAAAATACCTAAAACTTCAACCTTCACTTGGCGTTGACTTCCATCTTGCGATGTTGTACCCAGGGATATTACCCCAACCTATATTCCAATTAGATGGTTTACAAACATTATTTATTGATGGAAGAAAGTAAAATATACACCAACCTCGATAATACGATCTGGACCTCCCATTGGTTTGATATGTTGTCCTAAGGCAAATGAACAAACAGCACGAAGCCACGTAAACAAACCTTTAACGTACAAATTATCGACTTTAACCTAAAAAAAATTGAAACAAATAATGCATTTATAAATAAAACCATCGCTTTAGGCGTATTTTATTATCAGTGTGAATTGACAAAAACAAATTGAGCCCAAAGTGAATCAATGGCCTGAAATTTACCCATTGCACAACATTTTGTATATTCGTTTGGCACGACCAGTGATAGATCAATTTGAGTAGAATACTAGGTGGATGTGCCGCCCCCTCAAACAGTGACCCGCTGAACACGGATACGAATCGGTGCGGACAACACTCGCTGATCCAGACATAACCACCAGAGTACGGGAACTTTGAGACGTCGCTATACATGCCTGGATACACCAACTTCATGATTAAATATAACATGCTTATCATAGATGTGTGTGTAGTAATAAAAAGGAACTAAGAGACTAACCTAAATTTAATTTATTTGTAGGGTGTATGGTACAGTATTGTTCTGAGCGAACAAGTCCTTGCTGGATTAGCCACTCGGTGAACTTGGTCGGTGTGTGGACTAGCACCGATTTCACTTTAGCGTCTAATTTCGCACGGTCGTTCGCTATGGATGCTTCTTTGGCATGGAGATGAGGCCGAGCGACCACGACCAAAGACGGGAATGTTTTACCTAGTCCAAAACAAATCATTCCGTACAAAATTCGAACATTCTTCTATGTTTTACATATATATATATACAAGAAACTGGTATATTTGAAGAATACCTTGTAGTTTGTTGAATGCCACTTCACGAGAATCAGCCGCTGGTCTTCCATCATCCGAAGTTAGATCTACAATCGCTGCGGGCTGTTTAGAAACTGTGGTGCCGGTTAAAATGCCGCCGACTGCAGTGCTTTCGGCTGGCCGCATAGTTGTCACAGTTACATTATTATTCGCTAGAAATTTAATTAGGAAACATATTAAACATTTATAGAATAGCCCAATTAAAAAGTCTAGCACATAAGATCTATATATTGACGACGTTTCTAATTATAGCCAACATATTTCAGCTCTATAATCGGGAACCATTATGAAATGTTTACTTTCTTATACGAAGTAATAAGTAGCTATTGTAATCATGAAACAAAAAAACATCTGCAGTGTATTACACTGGACTTTCTTATACATATTAGGCATATTTTGTATTAAATTTTGTATTTTAATAATTTCTCTATAAGAACAAAATATGCCTAATTCGTATAAGAGTCTTTAAATGAACTAAGAAGCTAACAAAATATTTAAATATAATATTTTACTAACCATTGAAATTCTTTTACACTAGAACTATATGTATAACTTCCCATACCTACGTAACCATGAAATTTAGTGAAAAAGAGTTTCAAAAGTTAGTTAAATATTTTAAATATATATAAATATTTTCAGGTTCATTTGAAAACTAAAAAACGTACGGCCATAATAGTTTCAATTAAGTGTAATGAATAATTATATTTTCTTCAATGTTTCAAATGTGGAATTTTAATAACCTTTCTATCCAAACAAAATATGCCTAATATGTATAAGAAAGTCCAATGTTTAAATTTGTTTTGTGGTAGGCTTAGTATTAGAGTTTTGATTTTTCTAAGTTTCGTGCTTTCAAAGGTTGTGACGTCACGGTCCTTTTGCTAAGCCTAATTCATTTCTCCGTAGCAAAAGCATACTGGTTCCCTATTTGATTAGAGATGTGATATTGCATGTGGAAGTTGTTCTCGCAAAGTGCAATAAAAATACTTACACGTCGATGGTTGTGGCAGACTAGCAAATTGTTGTTGAAGCGCTTGCAAAGGAGGCGGATGCCCTGGTTTTTGCATCATTACCGACTGAGGTCCAGGTCGTCCGCGACCTTTCCGCTGGGGGAGGACTCTAGTAGCAGGGGTTGAGACAGTGGGAATGGGCGGAGCTGCGATAACAGGCGTACTATTCGTACTGGTGACTTGTTGAGTGGTGGGCGTCATGGTGCCGACGATGAATCCAAGTCGTGGATCCATCACGATCTGATACGATTGCGGTTGGCCTGGTTTACCGGGCGGTGTTGGTGTTGTTTGCAGGATAACGTTGTTTGAGGACAGGGCTGTCAAAGACTGGTTGTTTTGAAATGTTTCGTGTGATTGGATGCCGTTTGATTGGTTGAAAGATGCCAGAGCTGGAGGGCTTAAATTAAACGATCACTTTACTGTACTTTAACATAGACATGTAATGTGCATATTAGTTATTTTAAAACTCAAATCAATGTGCTTGATAATTGATTGAGAGAAAAAACAAGTACTTATTATAAAAATAATAAATACCTACTTGGCATTGAACTGATACGCTAAGCAATTGTCCCCTTTCCAAAGTCGTTCGCCGCCATTTTGTTTAGATAGTGTCTCCAATTTCGAGATCAGATCACTGTACTCCTGCTCGCGTCTCTTAACCAATTCCAACTGGGCCGGGCTCAAATCTTCCGCCCAAAAGTTCATTTGCAGCGTTTCGATGTTATCGTTCAATTTTGCCGAAAACGTAGCAGCGGATTTCGTCGGCTTTACCACAGGTTCTACGATTTCAGAAGGAGAGGCTAAAAAAAAAACGGTTTACAATACAATTTCTGCTGCGTTACTTATACGTTTTAAATATAATAAAACACATTACCTGGATCATCATCAATCACGATAGTTTTCTCATAATTCTTTTTCGAACTGCTTTTTTTCTTCTTTGTCATTTTTGGACTCTGTAAATTCAGTAGATACAACGCAATTCTTTATTATTAAAAAGAAACAAATCGATTTATTTAAATCAGCTTCAAGGAAATAAACGCATTTTTATGCTACAATTTTCACTGGAATTAAATCCCTAATAAGAATATATATGCAAGAAAATATACTTATAAATCATTTATTTTGATTATTTCGACACAATAGAATACGGACGACTTAAAATAAGACACAAATCAAGTCATCTGTTGAGGCACGTTCCTGTCATAACAAATTTAATAGTTCTTAGTTATATTATTGAATGTTAGCATTATTGGCGTGTTATTCATGCTAATCACCATTAAACATCAAATCTATATTTTCGAACTCGAGATTTTAACGGAAATGCACTTTTTGACCTTCCCTGAGTCTAGTCTGACTATTTTCGGAATTCCGCGTGCACGCGCGCGCGTTTGTGTATGAGTGAGTGATTGATTGTGTATGTGAACGCTATACAGCCAAAACTACCAATGCTATAATCATGAAACTTTAAACTTGTATATGGTTTGGAAGAAAACCTATTTTTGAAAAGAATATTCAAACCGTAAATGCATGATTACTCTAGTTGTTTTTTTTGGAAATTTTGCAATATCTCAAAAACGGCTGCACTTACAGAAAATATACTAGTATTCAAAATGAAAGATATTAATATTATGCACAACTTCTGTTTGAAAATGTTCTTCAATAAGTGCACCAATTACAAGAAAATTACTATTTAAATGTATAAGGCCCGATTGCACCAACCTCAGTTAAATTTATTCCTTAGATAAAATAAACAATATCGAATCAATCTGACATTTCTTATAGAAAACATCGGCCATGTATTGGCCCTAAACTTTCTTTTACGTAGTCAGTATATTTTGATTTGATAGTATATAAATTAAAATATAAAATATTTAAATTTAAAAGAAAATATTGGGTAAAGTGAGTATTAGGAGGGCCACTGACAGTTGCTAACCAGTTGCTAATGAAATACACTGAAAGTATACCCTACGATGTGATTTGCCCTTACGCCAGGGCAAGGATTAGATTTTTGGCCGGGGGGGGGGGACAAGGACAGATCAAGAAAACCCTTTCGATGAACTATCTGGAACTATCCTTCAGCGGTTATGCTTTTTTTTTTGACATACGTCAGTGGCCCTCCTAAGACTCACTTTTACCAAAATATTTTCATTCATTATGTCCAGTAAAATTGTGGTAAAGTTAGATTATTGTCAGATTTCTAATAAAACGTATGTATTTTAGATTTAAAATGTTCGATTCTATAGTAATATACAGAAAATATAATTATTCATTACACATTATTAAAAATTATTATGGCCGGACATTTATATTTATATATAATATTTTAAATTATTTACTAACCTTTGTAATGTTTTCTCACTAAACTAATTTGTAACACTAACAATAAATGTTAAATGTCAAAATATTTGAATATTTAAACAATTGACATGCATAGTAGATGCGATTTATTACTTTCTTTTACGAAGTAATAAGTAAGGATTGTAATCACGAAAAAAAAAATTTCTCGAAATTTTTACGGAAATACACCTTTTGACCTTCCCTGAATCGAGTCTGACTATTTTTGGAATGACGTCTGTGTGTGTGTGTGTGTGTCTGTGTGTATGCGCTCTACAGCCTACACCGTTGAAGATAAAATTATGAAACTTTAAACTTAAGATTTGTATATGCCTGGGGCGAAAACCTTCTATTTTTGAAAAGCATATTCAAACCGGAAGTGCATGTTTACTTAAGACTTTTTTTTGCAATTTCTGCAATATCTCTGAAACAGCTATACTTGCAGTAAAAATAGTTAGAATAACATTGAAAGATATTAGTATTCTGCACAACTTTTGTTTGAAACATTTCTTCAAAAAGTGTACCAGTTACGAGAAAATTGCTATTATCCTATTTATATTGCCATAGTTACATAGGTATGGAAAATTATATATAATAAATCGCATCTACTATGCATGTCAATTGTTTTAAATATTCCAATATTTTGACATTTAACATTTATTGTTAGTGTTACAAATTAGTTTAGTGAAAACCGTTACAAAGGTTAGTAAATAATTTAAATATTATATATAAATATTTTCTCTGGTTTAAAGTTAATTTGAAAACTAAAAATGCCCGGCCATAATAATTTTTAATAATATGTAATGAATAATAATATTTTCTTTATACTACTATAAAATCCAACATTTAAAATCTGAAATACATATGTTTTCTTTGGAAATCTGACAATAAACTAACTTTACACTTTTATTGGACAATGAACGCAAATATTTTCTTGAAATTTTAACATTTTATATTTTTATTTATATACTATCAAATCTAAATATACTGACAACGTAAAAGAAAGTTTAGGGCCAATACATGGCCGATGTTTTATATATAATTTCCCATACCTACGTAACTATGGCAATATCAATAAGATACGATCTTGTAACTGGTACTTTTTGAAGAAATGTTTCAAACAAAAGTTGTGCAGAATACTAATATCTTTCAATGTTAATGTAACTATATTTATTGTAAGTACAGCCGTTCGGAGATATTGCAGAAATTACAAAAAATGACTCAAGTAATCATGCACTTCCGGTTTGAATATGCTTTTCAAAAATAGGAGGTTTTCCTCCCAGGCATATACAAATCTTAAGTTTAAAGTTTCATAATTTTATCTTTAACGGTGTAGACTGTAGAGCGCACACAGCCACACACACACACACACACAGACGTCATTCCAAAAATAGTCAGACTCGATTCAGGGAAGGTCAAAAGGTGTATTTCCGTAAAAATTTCGAGAAATTTTTTTTTCGTGATTACAATACTTACTTATTACTTCGTAAAAGAAAGTAATAGTCAGACTCGATTCAGGGAAGGTCAAAAGGTGTATTTCCGTAAAAATTTCGAGAAATTTTTACTTTCTTTTACGAAGTAATAAGTAAGTATTGTAATCACGAAAAAAAATTTCTCGAAATTTTTACGGAAATACACCTTTTGACCTTCCCTGAATTGAGTCTGACTATTTTTGGAATGACGTCCGTGTGTGTGTGTGTGTGTGTGTGTGTGTGTGGCTGTGTGCGCTCTACAGCCTACACCGTTAAAGATAAAATTATGAAACTTTAAACTTAAGATTTGTATATGCCTGGGAAGAAAACCTCCTATTTTTGAAAAGCATATTCAAACCGGAAGTGCATGTTTACTTGAGTCATTTTTTGTAATTTCTGCAATATCTCCGAAACGGCTGTACTTACAATAAATATAGTTACATAACATTCAAAGATATTAGGATTCTGCACAACTTTTGTTTGAAACATTTCTTCAAAAAGTATCAGTTACAAGATCTTATGTTATTGATATTGCCATAGTTACGTAGGTATGGGAAATTATATATAATAAATCGCATCTACTATGCATGTCAATTGTTTTAAATATTCAAATATTTTTGACATTTAACCTTTATTGTTACTGTTACAAATTAGTTTAGTGAGAAAACGTTACAAAGGTTAGTAAATAATTTAAAATATTATATATAAATATAAATGTCCGGCCATAATAATTTTTAATAATGTGTAATGAATAATTATATTTTCTGTATATTACATACATTTTAAATCTAAAATACATATGTTTTATTAGAAATCTGACAATAATCTAACTTTACAGTTTTACTGGACATAATGTATGAAAATATTTTATTTTAAATTTAAACATTTTATATTTTAATTTCTATACTATCAAATCAAAATATACCGACTACGTAAAAGAAAGTTTAGGGCCAATACATGGCCGATGTTTTTTTTTCGTGATTACAATACTTACTTATTACTTCGTAAAAGAAAGTAAAAACATAAATCGCTGATGGATATTTCCAGATAATTCATCGAATGTGTTTTCTTGATCTGCCCCCCTCCCCCAAACCTAAACTTTACCCTGGCTTAAGGGGCAAATCCCTTCGTAGGGTATGCTTTCTATGTACATATTTCGTTCCAACTGTCAGATTGCCAACGAAAGACTCACTTTAACCATATAGGTATATATATATATATATATATATATATATATATATATATATATATATATATATATATATGTATATATATATATATATATATATATATATATATATATAAATATATATATATATATTATATATATATATATATATATATTATATATATATATATATATATATATATATATATATATATATATATATATATATATATTATAATTGGGTTTTCACGCACACTTTGGCAACAGCAGCAATTCTTTCGTCTGTGCGGACTGGACGAGCACGCGGGTAGTTTTTTGTTATCCACAAGCAAGCCAGTTTCTCGAACTTTCTTTACGAATTCGCTAACACTTGCCGCTGAAGGGGCTTCCTTTCGACCAAAAATTCTTTTCAAATTTCGCCTAGTTTCTGCAGCACAACACTCACTTTGGAAATATATTTTCAAAATTTCCCAGCGTTGTTCAAGCGTAAAACGATCCATTTCTTACAGCGGAGGTTTGACACTACATATCTATCAATATCAAGCACGTCAGTGTTGCAAACTGTCGAAATAACACAAACACTTCAAAAAGAAACCAGCAGATGGCCCAAACTTCTTTATTTATTTTTATGATGGGCCATCTGTTTTTTAAGTGCGTGTATATTCGATAGTTTGCAACACTGACGCGCTTGACATTGATAGATATGTAGTGTCAAACCTCTGCTTTAAGAAATGGATCGTTTTACGATTGAGCAATGTCAAGCGCGTCAGTGTTGCAAACTGCCGAAATAACGCGCACTTCAAAAAGAAACCAACAGATGACCCATCCTATATATCTTTGGTTTCATTAAAATATGGTTATGTTGTGCACCTCATTTTGTTTAAAACTCGCATTTTTTTTGGTTAAACTGAGTCTTTCGTTGGCAATCTGACAGTTGGAACGAAATATGTACATAGAAAGCATACCCTACGAAGGGATTTGCCCCTTAAGCCAGGGCAAAGTTTAGCTGGGGGGGGGGGGGGGGCAGATCAAGAAAACACATTCGATGAATTTTCTGGACATATACGTCAGCGGTTATATGTTTTTTTTACTAAACGTCAGATTGCCAACGAAAGACTCAGTTTTACCCTTTTTTTAACTAAACAAACTCACTACACTTTTAAATTTACACTGTTTAATAAACAATAATATATTTTAAATGACAAATAGACATATTAAATATAATTTTTACGAAAATTACTTGAATATACCGGGTATGTAAAACAAAAACATGATACTAGAAATTTATTTTAAATATCTATTTATCATGGGAACAATTATTAACATGTTAGAGTATGAAATCATTCAATAAAAACAATAAATACACTGTAATAAGCTCACGTTTTTGACCCCAAACAAAATTGACAACTATCATGTACAACAAACCAAATATGTCTGCCACTAAACTGTTTGGACGCATGCGTTAGCACTTAAATAAACATTAATTCAAAACAAAATTAGTTATAAGCACAACAAAACCCATTAAATAAACAATTACAATTGTGTGATGATATTTTATATGATTTTAATTAAATCAAATATTTTCGTTGTATAAAATCGGTTATAAAACGCATGAAAACTAATAATCAGCAGTCCTCAACAAGTGGTAAGTAAAGACAAGTAATACATACATCCTGAGACTCTAATCTAGCTTGTAACCTCGTTTGACGGGGTTTCATATTGCTAGTTTCTTGATCCTCATGATCAGAAGTTTCTTCTTCGGCTTCCGAAGTTGAAGCTAAATGGAATATCGAAATAGTTGTTTTTTAAAAAAAACATAACTTTACACTGGCTAAGAATTCGTTTTTTATAAAACTGCTGAGCAAAAGCATCACAAAACACGTCAGTCATTTTGTTTTTAAGTTTGGTAAACAAGTAATTAATGAATTAAAATAAACAGAGAGTCCTAATTTAATTTATATGTAACCCTACTACGCAGGCTTGAGTTAGAAATTTAAGGTTAGATTTCCGAAAAATACATAGTTCTAGTGGACAATCCTCCCAACTTATCGGATCAGGATACAGAGGCGATGGTTTACCATTTTTTAAATGTTTCCAACAAATACTCGCCAAATTATCTAATAGTTCTAATCTTTGTTTGTTTGCGCCGCTCTTTGATATCCAACGTACCAACTTTTCTTGCAAGTTTGCTCTCGGTAACAGAAAATACACTATGTCATTATCGTATGTATGTTTAATATTATTTGACAGTATTTATAAACACACTCCAATTTAAACATGAAATATAACAACAACAAAACATAATAGACGAATATTAGAAATTTCAATGACGTACAACAAAATGGTGGACTATAAATCGTGAAACGGCCAATAGAAAAAGAGAACGCCATATCGCTTATAGCGGAATTAAGACTAGTTGTGCCATCTGTTACATAGAAAACGAATTCTTCGCCACAATAAATATAAAATTTATTTAGGCTATTTATGATCAGGCAAATTATATTTTTAATTGTAAAATCGATTATATTTAAGCTATAATTGGGTTAAATTGCATTTCAGGCGTGAGTCATAAGATATGTATATTTGCAGGTTTTTGTTTGTTTTTGAAACAAAAACCGGTTTTGTTTTATCAATACTGCAATTGAATTTGTTTAGGACAAACAATTGAAAATCATTTCGATTATTAGAGATAAATAATGTTTCTATTTAGTGATTTAATGTAAAAACTTAATTAGATGTTAAAAGCATGTGAAAAAAGAGTAATTACCTTCTTTCTTAGGTGCTAAATGCCACTGTCTTAACACATTACCGATACCACGTTTTTTCTTAATCCTCTTAAATACCATAGTCAGCTTTCTCAAATTATTAATCTTAACTACGACAAGTTTAACAATTCACTTTATATTTTGACATTTATTTGCTATTTCTACACAGAGACCACCATTTTATTTCTACTGATGTTTGGGTATGATCACCACCAACTTTTAATAAAATTTTCGCGTTCTATACGATGCAGAAATGTTTTTAATAGCGGAATTTAATATAAATTAACAAAAAAAGTTTGATATAATTATAAAATAAGTAATTTTTCGAAATAAATGCGGTAAAAGCTGGATACATAAAACGCACTTGCAAGCTTCGATGACTCTCAAACGATGGAGCCTCTTGAATCGATATTTAATCTCAATATTTTATTTACTCAAATATAAATGTTTATATATGGTGTTCAAAGCTGATTTATTGGCATATGTTGTTTTTTTTTTTAATAAAATCTAATACACAAATATGAATATTGTTGAATTGGTATAAACACACACATACGCACGCGCGTGCGCATCATTCCAAAAATAATCAAACTTGATTCAGAGAAGGTCAAAAGGTGTATTTCCGTTAAAATCTCGAGTTCGTTTGTTTTCATGATTATAATACTTACATATTACTTCGTATAAGTAGAAATTTAAATGTCAGTTACCGTAGTAAAATTAATCAATTGTTATATATCGTATATTTTCATAATGACATTACATGAACTAGAGAATATTTCTGAAAAACTATCAAAATATCAAAATTCGGAAACTACGTTAGAAGTACAACCAATACTAAACTCAACGAAAAAAGTCGCTAGTTATTATATACGCGATTCCAAAATATCGACAGGATATCACAATTTACCTGTCAATATATTAGTAATAATTTTTATGAATTTAGACGAAGATACTTTACGAAAAAATGTGATTCCTGTGAGTAATATGATGATATGACTCTAATATAAGTGTGGTACAGATATTTTTCGTTAATAAAGGTATGCCATAAATGGAGGCAAGTAGCATTATTACCTGTATTTTGGCGCCAGTTAAAGTTTCATGGTTTACATGTGCCGCCGAATTTCATTTGTCAACAACTACGCACTTTATCCAATTTGCAATGTATTTCTTTAGATGATATACCAAATGCTGCACCGATTATTCGACAACTATGCCGGTAAACACAAAAGAAAAATAGCAATTTTTATTTAAAATTACCCTATAACGTATATATACCTATCTATATACAGTTATCTGAAATACAAGAATTTTTATTGTATATAATATCAGGTGTAATCAACGAATTATAAAAGTAGAAATAAAGAATTGTAAAAATGAAAACAATGAGAATCGATTTCCAGAACGTGTACTAAGAAACTTGGTAGCTTCTTGTAGAAAACTACAAGA
This sequence comes from Nebria ingens riversi, assembly GCA_018344505.1. Lineage (NCBI taxonomy): Eukaryota > Metazoa > Arthropoda > Insecta > Coleoptera > Carabidae > Nebria > Nebria ingens. Next base: position 18,872 of record JADQWA010001077.1, read on the forward strand.
AATTAATTTGAAAGGAACTTCGTTTTATGGGAATTTATTTTATTTAGAAGTTGCTGTTTTACCAGAACTCAAGTTAGTTACACTTTTATATTTACGATATTTTTTACGCCAGTCAATTCATACACATATATATATATATATATATATATATATA
>JADQWA010001082.1:0-17500 GCA_018344505.1 Nebria ingens riversi
ATTTTTTTTTCGTGATTACCATACTTACTTATTACTTCGCAAAAGAAAGTAAAAATAGCTTACATCAAACAATTTCTTCAATTTAAACGACTACCAGACATTTAAACAAGCATTTTTTGTTTCAAGTCAAACAAGCCTCAAATCACATGACATTAGTACACACAAATAAATAAACATAAGTATCTATACATGACTAGGAGTCAGTGTAACAATAGGAAAAGGGGTGCGTTTAACTTTTTTTTTTAACCACATGTAGTAACATCAAAAAATGACAATTACGAAGCGCGCGCGGAACATAAAAGGGGTAGTGCTGGACGTTTTGTAATAACATGAGTGTACGTTTAGAGTGTCCAACACGGCAGGTTGTCATTATTGGACGTGTGATTCACACCATGGGACAGGCACACCCTTAACCCGTTCTTTCGCGCCCTTATTATACAGTTCTTTTTATACCTCCTTCCTCCCTGTCGGCTATATGTGATTTGTCATACTTTAGTGGTGTTCTTACACCTTTTCCTCGTACACACAAAGAGAACAGAAATTACACGCTCTAACAGAGTTGGATTTAGTTTCTTTTTAATTTATATACGTTTGGAATAAATATAAATATTTAGGCACTGATAGATTTTACAGGAAGAGTCTAATTAATAAATAAAATTATAATTTTTACAGTAGCCCATAATTTTTTCCGTAAATGTGGTATTTGTCGTCATCCCTGTAAATAGTGCATTTTTATCATGGTTGCCAGGGCAGGCACACATTTAAATTATATTCTATGCAACAGGAACATGACCTGCTAGTGGTGGCAGAGTTCTTTGCTAGTGTTATATACTTTCTGGTTTGGCTGATGACTGTTTATATTTGTTTTTTGGTCTGTTTCTTTTCTTTCGGCATTGTGTTGAAATATTTTTGCCAAGCCTGGATTTTTTACGAGTTGTGGTGGTTGGCTATGAGATTAGCAACCGCAAAATGGGATTTTCGTGTTAGGATATTATTACTGCACCGACCGACGCGACGTTAGCGGTGGCGTTGCGTTGCGTCGCGTTGTTCCTCGGTGTTTGGTTTGCCGTTAGATGATATGAATGCTTATGACTGCTTGTATGCTTGCGCGCGCATTTAAGCTTTACTTTGTTTCCACAGAAGGCTTCCTTAAATGAAGAAAAATTGCAAGCGCAAAAATGAAAACGTAATTCATTTTATACGGACGCATATACGAACGAACGAATCTGCTCGCACTGGCCAGTTATTAATGGTTGACAGCCTTGCGGTTTTTCCTATTTATTTATTTTCTAAAAAACACTGCTATATTTATATAAACAAATAATAAAACACACACGCATTTTTTCTAGTAATCTTTTTAATTTTATGATTTACAACGCATACAAATGCATTTTCAGAGAAATTCATATATCTAAATTATATTTACTAATAAAAACATAACAAGTAATTTTTAATTAAGTTCGCTTCTTATTTTATTACGATTAATGAAGCTCTACTCGAATGGAAATTTTGCATTTTATTTAAAATTATTCCAAATTCACACATTTAAAAATACATTCAGTGACATATCTGTCACAAACGGATGATAAATGTAAGCAAATAACATATGCGATATGTATGTGTGTATGTGACCTTCTGTACAGGCTCAAAATTCACCGTGAATTTTCTGCAGTGAAAGAATAATGTGCTGGCATTTTTATCCTACGTATGCGCGGGTTTCAATTGTTTGCACGATGGTTTGCAGTTTGAATCAAATGAAGAAGAATGCAGACGCAGCTGGTCTTGATTGGTCATGGCATCCTCGAACTTTTTCTTTTGCTTGTTTTTTTTTCTTTTGGTAACGAGGACACGGTGACTCTGTTCACGGTGATTACACAAATACGTTTTGGGAAGGAAGGTCGCACCGTGACCGACTGGAGACAATTTTACATTGTAGGTAGGTATATATGGGTGCTGCATGCGCTTGGTTTACCTGGATATACATATGTATATGCACCCCCGATAACGGACAAACTTGTTATGTTGTCACTTGGGAAATATTTACGTAGATCGTCAAACAATTTTAATATTAATGTTTTTTTTAAATTATATTTATACGTAGCAAAGAAGAAAGATAATAATTAAATAAGTTGAAAATAATTATATATTTATCACGATTCAAATAGCAAAGCAACATAAATTTAACATATGTACAAAACTATATTTAAGTTAACTAAATTCCGAATTTAATAACCATGTTTAATTTTTTTCTGAAACCGACAGTAATATAAGCAATTCTGCTTCAAACGAAAATATTTAACTTTATAGTTCTAAATATATTAAAGTTCCAGTTACATATGGTGTAGTGGTTAGAACCTTTTACAATTAGACACCATTAGAAACAGCGTGTAATTAGGTAGCACCGTGTAGAGTAGAGTGTGTCTAATGGTGACTAGTTGATCAGAACTGTTGTGTGTCGCTGCTACTAGGTGGCAACAGGAACAACAAACGCGTTGTAAACACAGTCTGTAAACCATTCGCTGTACAAATGTTGACGGATTTATAGCACCTGTGCTATAAAACTAGCCCAGGTTTGTCGTATCGTCGATGTTCTCGTAAAAAATTGTAAATACACAAAATACATGGAAATTTATGTTTGCCGTAAAATATTTTGTCTGACGTAGAATTTATGGTTTTTATATGATTTCTATTTTTTGTTTTGTTATTGTTGCGTTTTAGTTAAGTATAACAGGAAATTGGCAAAAACTATAAAACTGACAATGTTTTCTAAATATTTAAATGTGTTTACAGTAGAATATATTTACTTTGTATATCCTTAAGGTGAACCATCAAGTTCGCTAAAACATCGTGCCTTGCAATTGAAAACTAAAAAAATACTATTCGATGTGTATTTGTATATAAAAAATGCCTGGTCAAAATTTCATTTATTTTGATTTTGTATTAATGGAGAAAAAAAATAAAAACTATGAAAAAGTGCCTATTTTGGGGGTTTTTATTTTTTATCTCCAATAATACTAATTAGAAATAAATGAAAATGCATTTTTAATGCAAAACATCGAATGACATTTTTTTTTTTAAATTAACTTTCTAAATAGGCACTTTCATAGTTTTTATTTTTTTCTTTAATACAAAATCAAAATGCAGGCATTTTTTATGCGAATGACATTTATTTTTTTTTAATTTGTAAGTCACTTCTAAACGAGCCTGATGGTTCACCTTAACGCATATATACTTACAGTATTAAAATATGATAAAGTTTATAACTCTATCGAATTGTGATGACCAAAATGTAAGCTCAAGTCCCTGGGTTAAAACCCAAAAAAATATAACCTTCATATTTCAAATCTTTCATCTAACTTAAATCCACACAAATCCTATATATGTATAGGTATATATATATATATATATATAAATATAAAAAAAGTTCTGTCTCACATTACGACATGTCTAGGCAAGGCAGGGTAGGACAGGGTAAGGCAAGGCAAACATATCAGATACATGACGAGACACTAGGGTACGGAAGCTAATTTGTAGGTAATAATACGTATGTTTTTGTATCGGCTAGAGACTTGCCGAAAACCCAAGCACGGAAACAGGCACGACCGCGCGGTATCTGTGACACATACCAACCAACCAGTCGCGTTTCGGTTATCAAATCGTTTAACCAGACTGCGGCGGTTTTGGACCGGGCTTCGCGAATTTCCCATGGGCAATTAAAACCGGAGCGAAGTGGAGTCGCCTGTCTCTTCGTACGCTTCCACAGTTAACGCTGCACATACCGTATTATATTTTTACAATGGAAAAATCAATGTAGCCACTCGCGTATTATACGTCACTGGATTATGGATCATATACAGTCTCTTGGCATTTGCCAAATTGTTGTTTGTTCTTTCGCTTTATATATTTCAACAACAACAAAATCTTTTCCATTATGTGACCAAAGATATTTGATATTAATTAAATTACTCGACATTGATCTAAAACTAAATTAAATATTACCAATTTTAATAGTTTTAATACACTATAACTGTAGTTGAATTATAAAGGCGCAACTAGAGGAAATTTTTACAATTTGTATGTAGCCATTCATAATTCTTATTAAAGCAAATGCATTGTTTGTAGTGTATGCACTAGAACAAGATGCTAGTCTATGGTGGTCCTCTTCACAACAAGATGTAATGTGGACTTTTTAGAAAAACCCTCGCGACTAAATCACATTTCTTTTGTTATTATAGAATCGCACCGAAGCAACTCTAATGGTAATTCGATCATGCAGAACTTTGGTAGCCGTGGTAGACAGGCCGGAGACGGTAACAAGTGGCGCCGTCAACGGACGTTCTGTGAAACGCACACGAAGGTAGGTACGGAACATTGCTTCGGGAACAAAACACATGATTTGATTAAGTTTAACTTGATTAAGGGCGGCCTGATTAAATTACAAATGGTTATATCTGAATCTCTGGCTGGGTGTTCTGTGTCTGAAGCCTGGACAAGGCATTCCCATTGTGTTCACCTCATGTGTGTGTGTTATTGCGGAGGATGTTTTTTGTTTCCAGAATTGGTTCCAAGATATTTTCAACTGCCATCATTGAATTGCCATTTCATTTATTAAATTAGTAATAATTTTTAGAGTAATTTACATAAAATTATTCAAAAAATATATAAAATACTTTGTTTAATGTTCAACCTGTATGCAAGCGGAGGTGAAAGTTTAGCGCCATAATAAGCAACAACGAAATACCGGTAGACAGTTCCTTTGGGGAATTACCCATCTACCCCAAGTCCCTGGCTATTGTATCAGTGTATTCATGCCTATACCTATGTATATTGCTGTTTGTATGTGTGTAGTAAGCTACATATTTTATAAGCCTTCCCATCAAGGGAGATAACCCTAAATGTATCCACCAAGCATGGATAAACGCGTTATGACTTGGGCTATGCATAGACAAGTTGCCCCACCTAAATCCTAAATACGAACCAGAAACCTAAACTAAAATATTCCTCCAAAAATTAACACTACATTGAAAAATAATCACTCTCCAATGTATCCATTTATAGCCATCCAATGTTTCAGAATGTACACATCAGATTTGTTCGCATTTCTCCAGCCATGAATCCGTATGAAATTGAATTAGTTTTTTTTTGTTGCGCGCAGCCGTGAAATTTGCAGCCAGAATTAAAAGATAAGAAACAGTGTGGTTCACCTCAGGGACGCATTTTTAAATTATGCAACAGACCCTCGTGGAAAGAATGGAGAGGTGCAACATCTCTAGCGCAGCAAATGTATGTGAATGTGACGACATTACGAATTTGTTGAAATTGTTTTCAAACTCGGTTTGAAGTTTTTTTTCTTTGGTTTGTTTTGTTTCTCTTTCGCCGCCTATTTTACGCTTCATGGCGATTGTAAATTTTCGGATTAATTTTTAATGCTTGGACCATGCATTATGAAATTTACGGTACAATTGATGTTGTTCAAACTATTTTCCGACGATTTTTCGTTTGAATTATTTAGTGTTTTACTGTTTTTTCTAGTCAAATTACGATGTTTTTTTTTCCTTCAGAAGTTTATCTGTTTCAAAAGTGAACAAATAGGAATGTTTATACTACTTTTTTAAATAGTATGTACGGTATAAACTAATGTAAAAAAGTTGTTCAAGTTTTCTAAAAATAAACGCGAGTAGGTACTTGAAAGCAATTTTTGTGTCAATAATGTCAACAAAGTGTCTAAAGATATAAATCTGAAAATGTAACAGTAATGTTTTAGTGAACATTTAGTTGGTGAGTAGGTAGGTAAGTAGTAATAGTTAAGTTTTTGGGTTGTTTGTTTTCGAGTCTCTTCACCTGTAATTTATTCATTCATTCGTTCCCAGTTTACTTCTCTTGCATAGGAATATTGTTTGTTCTCTTTGCGTCCACTTTCGTTTTAAATGGTCCCTCTTTGTCACACACTTCGTCCACTTGTCATTGTATAAACACACTTAAGAATGTTAACGTTAAAACGTTGTTATTTAAAGTAGTGTTTGCCAACAACAAACACTGACATTTTTTAAGTATATTCGAACATACAACGAAACCATTTTACACTGTTACACATCAGCTAAGACAATGCTTGTTTAAATTAAATATTCACCTACAAAGTTACTAACTTTTTCTTTTCATTCAATGTAGATACTTATTTTACTCAAACAATTTCTTATTTTCCAAAGGAATTTCCTTTCAAAAATTAAATTCGCATTGCTTTGAAATAATATTTAATTTAGTACGCAAGGAAATCTTACTTATTGAAACTTATGACTGATGTGTATAGCTTGACAAACTATAAGTTTCTTGTATGTATGTATGTATGTACTACATGAGGCAGTACCACCACCTTTCCACACTTTATAGTTTAGTTAGAAGACAAACTTAATAAATCAACTAAGATTAATCACACCCCAAGACACACACACACACATACACATACGTAAACACGTCTAATAACTATCATATAAAATCAATCATTTTATAACAGCGACGCGACGCGACGCCATGTATAGCCGAACATACAGAATCTTATTATTTCAAAAGTGATTGTTTCCTTTCGAGAACAACAAATGTATACACACATTTGTGTGTTTCATTTAACAATTGTAATATTTGTATTCCGTGCATGTTTGCTCCGCGTGTTCGCTGTGTGCTGTTATTACTGCGAATATTGTGCGATTTGTGAACATATGGCCGCATAGGTGACTCGTTCTCAGAACATATCCGGTGGAATTACTTTTCTGAATGATCTAAACACGTATTCGCATTTCATATTTCACTTAAAAATGCTGTTAAAGCAAAAGAGAAGAAAGCATAATAGATAAAAGTTTAAAATCCTTCATAGTGTTTTTCTATCCAACATTTGAATTTTTTTTTCAATTTTTTCCCATTTTGAAGATAAAGACAAAAGAAAAATGAATTGTTTTTTGAAAAAAATCTTATACGCCACCACTGCTTAAGAACATATAGGATGTTTAATAATTGTGGTAAATGACGGTGTCGTAACAGTTCCAGAAGAGACATGCTGTTGCAATAGGAAACTGCACTAGAGACACATGAACACGTGTCATGCATGTCAAACGTTTAGTCACGTGAAACATCTTCCTGTTTCTCTATCTCTGGTTTACATCATATGTATGTATGTGTGTGTGTGTGGGAGTGATTATTATACATATAACATGCAGTTATGAGGGTGTATGTGTGTGTCAACGCATGTTTGATGGCTCGTAGACTGATCGCATATTAGAAACCGGAAACTGGAGATTATTCGCTAACTTGTTCTGTGGCCTGTTGTTTATTTTTCAGTCGATTTAGAAACTAGGGCAAATTTATATTTATATAAATGGATAGTTAAATATTTTACGAAATCTTAGAAAGATAAAAGCAACAAGAATTAATTTTAATACAATATTCAAATTAAACCGAAAGACATACAAATCAGGAAATAGACAAATTAGTTCTTCACAATGTGAATTACCACAAGCAAAGAAATAAAGCCACGTGCATACAATAGTAGGAAGAAAAGTCAAGAAACACCGCGGCACATTGATGATTTATTTTCTTTCATTGAAGTTCACACTGAAAATATGTGCGGTATCGTTTACGTCGGAGAATTCTAAAAGCCTCGGCAAATAACGACAAAACCAAAGCAAGAATAGTTCCCTAGCACCTGTGTACAAAAGGGTGTCGGTCTATGTGACTCCCGAATAACCGAAAGGTACATATATACAGCTCCGAATAGCCGCGTGAGTGATTTGGAATAGGGTTTATGTTGCAGAAGTAAAAACCATACCGCGATTCTATCCGCATATAAATCTTTTTCGCGGCCTGTGTGTCATATTGGCAGCCTCCACGATTCCGAGTAATCTACTACTCACACTTTGAACAAAATCAATCGGAATCACTTTAAAACTACTGATATCTATATAGAAATAGAAATCCATCATTTCAATTGAAATTTCACGCATCATAGTGATTCTTTCTAATATTCAGTACACGTAAATTGCTTGAAAATTGTTATAAACGAATAAATAAAGTATATTTTTGAACAAAAGTTAAAAGCATCTTTAGACAATTAGAACGAAGAATGATGTATAAAATGATTTACACTTATCAAATGGATTCAGTTTTATAATCGTAAAAACGCGCAGCGCAGAAGAACAAAAGAAGCACATTATTTCACAGATAATAATTATTGACTGAGTGCTCAAATGAATGGAACAATTTTATGATATTTTAACTCGCTAAAGAATTGTAGCTACGAAATAAAGAAGCTCTGAAATGCATTGTGTTTGTCTATTCAAGTAGAACTAAGCTATATCTAAACCAAAGTCAGCATCACGTATATATTCATCGATTATTAACAGTGGGATAATACGGATTCATGTATATCAGTGTGGTTTGAGGGCTGGTACATGACGTATAAATACAAACGCAGATTATTAGGTTTAAACTAATTCGTCACTGTCGATGTATGATTGATCGAACGCCATCAGTCACCGGGAACAATGCACGAAACGTTATTGCTTACATACACCAATATATTGGCTATCCACGACAACTGATAAATTCTACAATTTAATTTTAACTTCCACCACAAAACAAGCTGTAGTTATAGATTTATAAAGAAACCAATCAAACAATATTTTTACTTTCTTTTACGAAATACACCTTTTGACCTTCCCTGAATCGAGCCTGACTATTTTTGGAATGACGTCTATGTGTGTGTGTGTGTGTGTGTGTCTGTGTGTGTTGGTGTGTATGCACTTAACAGCCTACACTGTTGAAGATAAAATAATGAAACTTTAAACTTAAGATTTGTATATGCCTGGGAGAAAAACCTTCTATTTTTGAAAAGCATATTCAAACCGGAAGTGCATGTTTACTTAAGACTTTTTTTGCAATTTCTGCAATATCTCCGAAACGGCTATACTTGCAGTAAAAATAGTTAGAATACAATTGAAAGATATTAGTATTCTGCACAACTTTTGTTTGAAACATTTCTTCAAAAAGTGTACCAGTTACAAGATCTTATCTTATTGATATTGCCATAGTGACGTAGGTATGGGAAATTATATATAATAAATCGTATCTACTATGCATGTCAATTGTTTTAAATATTCAAATATTTTGACATTTAACATTTATTGTCAGTGTCACAAATAAGTTTAGTGAAAAAAACGTTACAAAGATTAGTAAATAATTTAAAATATTATATGAAAATATTTTGTAAGGTTTAAAGTTCATTTGAAAACTAAAAAATGTTCAGCCATAATAATTTTTGGTAATAATGTGTAATGAATAATTATATTTTCTGTATATTACTATATAATCGAACATTTTAAATCTAAAATACATATGTTTTTTAGAAATCTGACAATAATCTAACTTTACCACAATTTTACTGGACATAATGGATGAAAATATTTTCTTTTAAATTTAAACATTTTATATTTTAATTTATATACTATCAAATTAAAATATTCTGATTACGTAAAAGAAAGTTTAGGTCCAACACATGGCCGATGTTATAGTTTTATTATTTTGGTTTAGCTATCCAATTTAGGTGCAAGACCTTGAGTCATGATGATTGTCTAGAATTTCGAGTATTTCAGCAAATAGATCTATAAGAAGCGTGACAAATGTGTTTTTTTTTCATTTCTCAACACGAAATTTAACCACAAATCATTCAAGAATAAAAACCAAAGTTTCCCTACGCTTTTATAAATAAACAGCAGTTATTGTTGTGATCTTCTGGTGCACGGGAAGCATCTGCAGATGTTCGTTGCCACCAATGTGTTAGTTGAAAGTGATCTACTAATATAACTATTAGCGTTTCTTTTATCATCTCGAGAGCAACCGCTACCTTAATTCTTTGTGTGTTGGATGTTAAGCCAACCGATTTCATCTTCACACAACAGGGTTGTATTTAATTCAATTTTAAAGCAGATTCTTTATTATGGAAGTTATTATTAATATGAATTTATTTAATACAATTATTTTTAAATAATATTAGTAGTTATTCCAATACCGTGTCAAAATTATATTTAGTGCTTTGGAATTTTAAAATAATTGTTATAAAAGCGAATGAATAGTAAAATTTGAAAGACGCCGGTTCTGTATTTAACAATATGTTTGTCTGTTGTTCATTGAAGCGTTTTTCTTAGCAAGGTAACCGCATATGTAGTATCTTGAGCGAGTAGATCGTGTTTGACAACGTTTAGTAACCCGGCAACTATTGTCCTGTTTAATACTTCTATTCCGGTGTATTGTTGCGCCACCCCGTATTGTTCCTTAATATCTTTTACCTGAATATAAAAATTGAAATACCGAACTTCCACGAACATAACACCGCTTATTATTGTAAACTATGGCTTAATTGTATTTTGCCATAAATAATAAGTTTATTACATATTTTATAGATTCAAACTTTAATCATAGGTATTTTAGAGGTTTGAAAAGAAAGAAGTCTTCTTCCAGAACGTTGTAATTGATTACTAGTTTAATCATAGGTGTATTTAATATTTTCATAATTAACTTTGCGCTTTTGAAAATATAACAAACAGATTATCTCAGTTTGAAACTTCCCGTATTTTTTATCGAAATATAAAACCGTTCAACTAACATTATCAATAGTATTTTATTTGCTTTTCACCATTGTCTGGCTAGTTTTAAAATATTATGGTTTATAATCGGATGATCTCATATTTGAGAAGTAAAAAGTCTATTGTTAAAATCGAATCATTATTACATTGTTAAAACATCTGCACAGTGGATTACACTTTCTTATACGTAGTAAGTATATTTTGTTTAGTAGCAAGGCCATTAAAATATAAGTGTTTAAACATTCAAGACATAATAATTATGTATTACACTATATTACAAATTATTAGCGATAGACATATTTATTTGTATATATATGTATATATAAAATTTTACTAACCTTTGAATTGCTTCTATTCCTAAAGTTTCATCAGTTTCGACTATAGAACACTCATATACACTAACACACACACATCATCGTCTTAATTATCAGTCAAACCTATATTATTTTATGTATAAAACTCAATAAAATAACTGCTAATTATATAAATAAGACAATTTAAGCGTTGACGTCTTTAAAAGTAACACACATCTAGTCCCCTATATTGTTCTAGAATCTAGACATTTCATAAAACACTTCCGGGTTTGCGCGCGCTTCTTATGCCTAGTGTTAGTACAGTCACAGAGTCAGTCTGCGGTGTAGTGATAAACGAGTTATCAAGTTCATGTATTGCACGTGTTTGTACAGTGAAAATTGTGGAATAAACTAGGATAAACAGTTCGGAAATATGTGAAAACTAACAATTGAAACGTTTTTAAGTGTTTGTGATATCAATTGATGTGGCAGGATGGCGTGCAGTGTAAAATGTAAGTGCATTTTATTACTTATTCATTGGCGCCATATGTTTGGTTATATTTTTTTGCCAATCATGTATTATACATATTAAGTATTATTTTCTATAGCTTTCATGATAGTAATATTTATTTATTAACTTAAATGAAATAAAATATAGTTTTTGACTAGGGTACTATTAAATACAGCCAAATTAGGATTAATTTTTTTAAAAGGTTTAGTTACCTATAATTAAATCGAATTAAACTATGGTGAAAACGTAAAACTAGATATTTTTACGCTATATATAAGTATGTAGCTGCATCTTTAACAAAGAATACGATATTTCGTACAAAATATTATCTATACACATTTCCCTTCGATGGCATACAGAAAATCCTTCTATAGGTGAACCATTTTCTATTCTGTAGCGACTAGTTGTGCCGTTAGAAATATTTTCTAGATAACATTCGTTTATTACAAAAGAAAGCACAAGAAAGCACGCGGCAAGTGTTAGAAGTGCATTATAGGTATATAGTGAAATGTTATTTCTTTCTTTTCGGTTTTCTCGCGTCGGTTTAGTTATAACAATGAAACATGATAGCGATAATGTTGTATATACAATTGGTCCTCTGATGTGTTCAACATAACAATTTTGAGTTTATTGTGACCGATGTGGTAGCTACTTTAGTTAGGTATTACCCAAGTTAGACAACGCATAAGTATGATTTTACACGATTTTAGGAAGTAATAAATAAACTTTTAAAAACATTTATATTTGCGGAATTTTTCTACTATTTACATTTTTATAATAGCACAAAGGCTACATTTTGTTCTTCGCGTCGGATAAACCATAACCGTATAACTTTAGTTCGTACTACAAGTAAAATAGAAAACTAAATGTGGTATTACATTGTCAACAACTTTTAAAACTCTATGAATAACTATGCACCCAAGCAACCAACAACGTCTACTAACATATCTTATACGAATACACAATTTTTGTTTAAATATGTGAGCGGAAGTCGTTGATGTAGTTTCTTTTTCCACTAGTTGTAAAATGTGTTCGTGGTTTTGTTGAATTGTCATTCTCGTCGCGTAATTCACAATAGAAAACTTTTAAAGATAAACAAACGTAATAATGTGTTCCCTAAATGTCTAAACATAAGAGAGAATTTATTTATAATTCGCATCTTTAAAAACGCGTCTTCTTATTGCGGTTTTACGGATACGGTGTAAAAGAGTGGGGGATGAATGGGGAGAAAGAAAGGAAATGGGAGCTGTGACGCGTGAGACAGCATTTGACATAGTAACTGCCCCCGAATGACGTGAAGACGGTGTGACAGTTCTCGGGTCGGTAAACAATGAACGTACATTTTGACGGTGACCAGGTAGAAGAAAGATATTACACTGTCTGTACTTTCCCTTTCCCCCGAAACACCCCTTGTAGGTCTTTTGGTCAAGACAACAATTTCGAATATTTGCGATAGCAGATAGAGAATGGGATATGTTTGTTTTTATTTATTTTCTTTTATTTGTGCAAAGGATCACTTAGTATAAACAAATATTTTATAAAAACATGTTTTTGATTTATATATATATATATATATATATATATATATATATATATATATATATATATATATATATATATATATAAGGGTTTGTTGAATAAATAGCTGCGTTGTCCCAATACAAAAATAATTTAAATTGTTTCTATGGTTAAAGTAACTCAACAACGAACGATATATAACAGGGATTTCAATAAAAAAACATGTTGAATTGAATATAACTATTATATTTTCTATCAAGTTTTCGCTTTATTAAAATGTTCATATTAAAGCACTACGAAGTAGTTATTAAACTTTATTTATATACTTACGCTTATTTTGTAAGCGTAAAATTAAATGCTGAATTATTAATATTACTGAACGTTCATATTTTAAGATTATTAAATAGTTTTACTATTTATTTCTGCTCCAGTTGGAATGCATTATAATCTATATTACCCTAGCCAACCATGTTATGTTGTAATCTAGTGACGTCACGGATTTGCATATAAGTTAGAGTATTTAAAAAAGACATTTGCATTTTCCATTAGTTCTAAACACAGTATAGGTATGCATCTATCTAACGATTGACGAAACAGGCTTTACAAGTCCTGTTGAGAATAATTAAATACAAATAAATTCGTCAGTAGTGAGGCGAGTGCGGGTGTAGGTAGTTGAAGTTTATCGTGTGTGTGTATGTGAATATTATTTAAATATTATAAAACATTTTAATACTATTTCAAGTGTGTGTGTGTGTGTGAACTTATAAATTTCTCCTGGTGTCCGTCTTCATTGCAGAGATGAAGGTACAGAAAATAATATTAATATATAGCAGCGTTTTTCTAAAAATTGATAGTTTATGTTAGGGTTTTTATTAAAACAATTTCGATGTACTACTAAACATTTTTAATTGTATTTGATTGCAAAACTAACTAGGGCAGATCCAAATTTGTTATGGTTTACTGATTTGACTCGTGTCTAGTTAATATTTGAACAAATAGAGTAATAGCGCTGCCATAAGCTAACGCTACTTCAATAACAATGTTCGGTGCACTCTGGGAAAGTAAATGAGGATGTGCAAATGTCGTTAGGAGAATCACGTGCTAATTGTTGCACGTGCACCAGACAGCTTTAACCATTTACCAACTTGGAGCCACTACAAACTGCTTGCATAACACTACAACATTACAGTATCTCGTTCTACAAGTGTATATGACATTACAAAGATGGTGATTACTTTGGTTCCTGTTGAATGCGAATTACAATTACGTAGATAGCAGATGTCACGGTCAAAAATACATAAAAATCAACCATTTTGTGATACAATAATCCTCCAATTATTTCATGAATACAGTGACACTGGTGTCTGTTTCCTCGAAGAAAACCTTGTAGATTAGGAAAATGTTTGCACATTCTTTGAACACAATAAGGAATAACAAATATACATACATAGGTACACTATAGAGGAGCGTTCGTTTTGAATAAAATAGAACATACAAACATTATAATCCTTATTCGTATTTATTTATGTATGTACCAATGTCACATAAGAATGTCTTGCCTGCGGTCCCCCTTAACATTTTGTCACATAAGTACATAACAATGAGGCCAAAACATATCAACCAATTTAAACATGAACGAGCACATTCAGATGTTTCCTCGGAGCGCTAGATTATAATATGGGGTACGTTTCTATGGGCTACCGAATGACGGTAAATTAAACAATCATAAGCATTTGAACCCCGAGTCCGATGTAAGCTGTCTTGATTCTCTCGTCTGGAAATTATCTTTTACCAACTATATACGTAACAATGTCTTTGCGACTGTCACTCGTATATATGTATAAGTACTAGTAAATTACTGCAACAACTGTTTAGTAACTACATTTTTAGTACGAGTATATTTTATATTTTACTAAATTAATTTTCTCTGCTGTACAAACTTAATTATTATAGAATTCTTATTTATGTGAAAAAACTTCTTAATACAAACAAAAAAGTATTTTATTAAGTACTTCAACAGTTGATTATATCGAATTCAGTACGGACCATTATTCATTGTAACTTTTGTCCCATTTACTTTAGTTGTTCATCTTTCGTTTTCCTTTTATATACCATATCCATACTAGGTAGAGACAATTTCTAAATGACTTCCAAAGTTTTAAACTGCAATATGTTACCTAAGAAGTTTCAACGTTGTGTCTCTATAAACACAATATGATTCTTCGTACCATTTACGCGCGTCACATATTAACTGGAACATTTTTCTATTTCATCCCGAAACAACTACGTCACACGAATGATTTGAAACACAATGTCATCTGCTTGAGTATATAAATCTAATGTGGATTGTCACGTTAAATCGCTAAATCAGTTCATGTTGGCATTGCGTCACTCAGTATTCGTACTTGTCGACGTATTTGGCTTTTGTTCTAAAGTTAGTAATAATATTCACTCATTTGTGTGTGTGTGTGTGTTATATGTATACAGTTGTTAGAGATGTGTAATTCGATGTCGAGCCTGAAGTGTGTGTACATTTCACCCTTGATTCATTGCATTGCTTCGTGGTGATAGTAGTGTGCTGCAACAACTTGCATCAGCAAGTCTTCTATGCTGAAACAACAAGATGCATTACCTAGTAATCACTTACACAAGTTTCCAAACATCTTGTCAGAAGTTAGTTTTCAGATAATTAAAGCTTGCTTTATTACAAGCGAAACATACGGTTTCTTCTTAGACGTTTCATGATGGATTCTGTATTAGTATTTGGTTACGATGTTTCATTTTCAACGTTGTTACTCATACATATATAACGTTATGTCTATTACCATCATATGGGGTGGCAGAAAACCCTTTACATTCATAAAAACATCTTGACAATCTTTCACCATTCCACTTCTTTCGCTTCATTCAAATTATATATCTTTTCATCAGTATCAAGAGAAGACCTCTAGCAATATTGTATTTTCAGTATAAATTTCAATTAGACATACATAATACTCTTAATAACTGACAAAATTGTTCATATACTACTACAGGAGAAGTAGAAACAGTTCTAAGAGACTGCACAGTCGAGATAGAGATACACACACACACACACACACCAAAAAGCATCTTGTCGTGCGAGTAAATGTTCTATATATGTTTGGTTGCGAACATTTCTGTCGTTATTAAAGCCAAGGCAATCCAAGTTTCTGTTGCGCGATTATGAGCGCAGTTTGTTTCAACAACGGATGTTATTAATTATCTTTCTCTCCATCATACAGTACAACGCCGCACCGCGACTTGTCTTTCAAGATTCAAGTATGTATATACTAGGTATGTGAAGGGAGGAGAACAACCCCAACCGCAGTCATCAGAGATAATGTTTCCTAAAATAACACCGCCACTTTTAGATAAGTGTATATCCTACTCTGCCACCGCCCCGGTGCACTTGTATCAATTTTCTGAATTGATGCGGCGTATTTAGGTACTACCAAAAATTGTATAAACTTCCTCCATTTGGTTTATAAACTAATTGGTAAACCTCAACAATGGAGCTATATTTTTAATAGAATGAAACATTCAATTGCTAGTTTAAAATCAATGATATATTTGTTTATGTTATCAACACATTTCAGTATTTCGTTTTTGATAATTAAACAATTACAAATGTCCTTTGATTTATATGCAATTTAAAGTTTGTATGTAAAACTAGTTGTATTACGCATGTTCTTACAAATATGCATCTGATATGAGTGTGATAAACAGTGGAATATTTCGTTTGCGAGCATGCAAGCACTGCATATATTGTATGTACTACATACATGCATGCTATAATGCATGTATCTCTATTCATATCACATATTCACAAAGATGAATGCAGCTAATAACGTATTTATAGTGGGGTGGTGTTTCCAGGAACTAGCACAAATTACTATTGACTTTCTTCATCCGGCCACGACATTGTAAGCGCTCTTTATACACCTATGAATATATTAGTAAAACGCAATAGTACGTTAAGCTACGTTTGCAACTTTATAACATTCAGATAAAAACTATAACAGCCAGCCCATCATCATCGAAAGAAACCATTTATTTTAATTTATTCCTCCATAATTTAATCTAACAATATATTCTTAATATAAAAATGTGAATACTCCCCTACTATCTTAATAAAATTTCACCAAACTAGACGGTATAAATCTCTAAAGCATCCTCGTATAAATTTACACCAGATTACTGTAACCGATATAAAATTATTTATGTGTGTACTTGGGTACAAGTTTCCTAAAGTTTCTCACATAATCCGTACTCTTCGGTGTATAACTGATATCAAACTTCATTTTTATACATATTATTCTCAATAGGAATATTAGATAAATAATCAAAATAAGAGAATTGTGATGATTTTAAATAAATCTATTTTTATTTATAAGAGACTCCAAATATATATATATAATTTATTTTTTATCTTGTCCGAAACATTTTCGAGTTAACCAGTGACAAGTCATTCAGTTCACCTGTGCCCTAGAGATTAAATGGTGATCAACCTAAGAAAGGGAAAAAAATCT